>JARKIA010000640.1:0-27954 GCA_029289565.1 Mycena galericulata
CCTTCCAGGCTCAGGCTAAAACGGTAATCTCGAGACGAATTGCATCCGCTCCGTCAAATGATCCCCACAGGACTCCGAACTAACTTCTCAAAACTACTATCGGCCGACTCCAAACGAAACTGAAAGAACTGGAGTGCGCTCCATTGCGTCTCTACCGCTTTTATTGATCGGTATTCAGGGAAGAGAAGCAAAGAGCTGTCCAAGACAAGGACACCTCGACTGCTGAAGCGTAAGAGGATCTTTGATTCTTGTTCCCCCGTCATCTGATCATTTTGTCAGAGATCGGCAGCTTAAGGACGCGAAAGAACGTGCAGAAACCACGATCGCTCAGCTCAAGTCACGCGTGGAGGATTTGGAAACAGAAGCGGTAATCCCAGGAACGCATTCCATTTGTTTCGGCCCTGATTTTTGCAGGCCGCTGCAGTTGAGTCGTGGCGCGAGGAAAAGGTGATCCCAGGAACACATTTATTCTATACCGCTCACTTAGTAAGCTTATTCTTTGCAGGCCGAAGTGGAATCTAAGCTACAGAGCCTTCGGTCGACGCACGCATCCCTTCAGACTGAAAAGGAGGATTTCCAGCTGAAGGTCAGCTCCGTTCAGGCCGAAAAGGTAAACTCAGACAGGGACTCCATTCGTTCCCTCCCCTTATATATTCCGCAGGAATCGGAGCTACAGAAACTTCGGTCGACACACGCTACCTTCCAGGCTAAAACGGTAATCTCGAGACGAATTGCAGATCCGCTCCGTCAAATGATCCCCACGGACTCCGAACTAACTTCTCACAAAGCTTACTATCGGCCGACTCCAAACGAAACTGAAAGAACTGGAGTGCCGCTCCATTGCGTCTCTACCGCTTTATTGATCGGTATTCAGGGAAGAGAAGCAAAGAGCTGTCCAAGACAAGGACACCTCGACTGCTGAAGCGTAAGAGGATCTTTGATTCTTGTTCCCCCGTCATCTGATCATTTTGTTAGAGATCGGCAGCTTAAGGACGCGAAGAACGTGCAGAAACCACGATCGTTCAGCTCAAATCACGCGTGGAGGATTTGGAAACAGAAGCGGTAATCCCAGGAACGCATTCCATTTGTTTCGGCCCTGATTTTTGCAGGCCGCTGCAGTTAAGTCGTGGCGCGAGGAAAAGGTGATCCCAGGAACACACATTTATTCTATACCGCTCACTTAGTAAGCTTATTCTTTGCAGGCCGAAGTGGAATCTAAGCTACAGAGCCTTCGGTCGACGCACGCATCCCTTCAGACTGAAAAGGAGGATTTCCAGCTGAAGGTCAGCTCCGTTCAGGCCGAAAAGGTAAACTCAGACAGGGACTCCATTCGTTCCCTCCCCTTATATATTCCGCAGGAATCGGAGCTACAGAAACTTCGGTCGACACACGCTACCTTCCAGGCTAAAACGGTAATCTCGAGACGAATTGCATCCGCTCCGTCAAATGATCCCCACAGGACTCCGAACTAACTTCTCACAAAACTACTATCGGCCGACTCCAAACGAAACTGAAAGAACTGGAGTGCGCTCCATTGCGTCTCTACCGCTTTTATTGATCGGTATTCAGGGAAGAGAAGCAAAGAGCTGTCCAAGACAAGGACACCTCGACTGCTGAAGCGTAAGAGGATCTTTGATTCTTGTTCCCCCGTCATCTGATCATTTTGTTAGAGATCGGCAGCTTAAGGACGCGAAAGAACGTGCAGAAACCACGATCGTTCAGCTCAAATCACGCGTGGAGGATTTGGAAACAGAAGCGGTAATCCCAGGAACGCATTCCATTTGTTTCGGCCCTGATTTTTGCAGGCCGCTGCAGTTAAGTCGTGGCACGAGGAAAAGGTGATCCCAGGAACACATTTATTCTGTGCCGTTCCCTTATTTTTTGCAGGCCGAAGTGGAATCTAAGCTACATTCGAAGTATGACTCCCTTGTGGCTCAAAAGGTGAAGGTGACCTCCTCGGATACTAGTGTGTTTTGCCAACGGATTTTTATGGAGGCCGAGGTGGAATCTGAGCTACATAACCTTCGGTCGACGCACGCATCCCTTCGGACTGAAAAGGAGGAATTACAATCGAAGGATACATTGCTTCAGGCAGCAAAGGTAATTCCAGCTCAGAAATGGGTTCCTTGTTTTTATTGTTGGACCTCTCTTCAGGCTGCAAAGGTAATCACGGAGACGAATTCAGCTGTTTGTCAACTGACTTTTGAAGACCAAAGTAGATTTTCGGCTACGGAAGCTTCGGTCGATGCACGCTTCCCTTACGGCTGAAAAGGTGACCTTGCGAACAAAGTGCGTCTGTTGTGTCAACTGACTTTTTAGGCTGGGCTGGACTCCGAACAGACTTCCAACAAGTCTACTATTACGGCACTCCAAACGAAACTGACAGAACTCGAGTGGGCTCAATTTCCTTTCTACCGCTGTCATTGATTTGTGTTCAGGGTAGAGGTGCAAAACGCTGAACAGGATAAAACCACTTCAATCGCTGAAGTGTAAGAGCACCTCCAGGTCTCTCCTCTCCCGCCATCTCATCGTTCTCAGAGAATGGGAGCGTCAAAATGAACAAAGATCCGCTGACTCTATCATCGCTCAGCTCAGATCAGAAGTCGAGAGTCTACAAGCACAAGCGGTAATCTCCCCTCATGAGCACAATATATTGTCCGCCTACATTTCTTTCGCGCAGACCGAAGCCCACGCAGATAATTCCGAAGCCGGACGTCAGCTACAGTACGTTGTACAAGGAATTAACATCATTTCTCTGGTTCAACAAAGATTTATCAGGTGGCTGTGTGAAAAAAACAATCGTCTCACAGGCCGGCTTGCCAATGTACTTCAAGATAACGCGGTTCAAGAGGGGGACATTACGCGATTGGAAGATGATCTGAAGGAGCAGATTGCGCAGTTGGTTGAGAAAATTCACGAGAACGATGCTCTGCTGGAGGAACTTGAGAAGTTGCGTGTTGGGAACGAGAAGTTGCGGGCCCAGACGATGAAGCTCCAGAAAGATCATAGGGCATCCGTCGATGCCCTCATGAAAGTGAAAGTTGCCTATTTCGAAGCTAAGGTCCCGTCCTGTTCTGTCTCGATTTGGCAGTAGATGACTTGCCAACAGAAAAACTATTGAAGCTGTCCAGAATGACGCCAAGATGAAAGAAGCCGAAGCCGAGCGGAACAGCGAAGAACGAGAAGCCAGAGCTCGCACGGAAATACGCAATCTCACCGAGATGCTCCAAAAGCTCGAGCACGAGCTTGAGGCGGCCAGAGTCGGTGCCAGCTTTTCATATTGGGTACGAGTTGGCTACAATACGATTATACAGGCAGATGCAGAGGACAGAGGCGCAAATGAACTATTCATCCTGGGTGCTGCTCATGCTTTAGGGATGCAGGAGGGTCGGAATCAACGAAATAACCGGATTTAACCCGTATCGCTGTCTTCCGGATGTATCGGACTCGAGAATGGCGGTGGTTGGCTGGCAGAACTAGATTACCTGCAGACATCAGGCGCATTGAATGACAAGATTCATTGAAACCGAGAAGCGCCATTCGTTGCAATGGTCTCAATACATGTAGCTGCAAAAACCGCCGAATGCCAAGAAAAACTCACAGCTTGAATCCCCTGCGCACATCGTTCTAGATCCGGACCCGTTCGTAATCACATACCGGTTGGACCAGAGGTGGAAGGTGGAAATCCGTACACAAGGACAAACAACTAAACCGCTGCGTATACGTACATATAACCCTCCAGCATGCGTAGCGCCGAGCGTCTGGCTCGCTGCTACTTGGAGCCAAGGATGGTGCAAGACACGGAATCTCAGCGAAGGAGGTGATGACCTGAAGGAAGGTTGTAGACTCATCTACCTACTTACTTGACTCATAATTCACGGTTTGTTCTTCGTCTGCGCCGTTTCTTCCATCTCCTCCTCACTCGCTATGTTTCCGCAGATCATCTCCAATCAGATCGACCAATTGACTCGCGATCGGCGCGCAAGATGATGTGCGTGCGCGAGAGCCATCGTATCATGTATGTGCTGGGCCGCGCCAGGCGATGTGCACGGGGCCAGGTCGACTCGGCGCGCAAGATGATGTGCGTGTGCGAGAGCCATCCTGCGTGCTGGTATGCACCGTCGACTGGGCCGCGCAAGGCGATGTGCACGGCCAGGTCAACTCGGCGCGCAAGATGATGTGCGTGCGCGAGAGCCATCGTACGTGCTGGGATGCACTATCGACTGAGGCCGCGTCAAACGATGTGCGCGGGCCTAGCCAATTCGGCGCGCAAGATGATGCGCACGCGCGAGCCTTCGTACGTGCTGGGATGCACCATCGACTGAAGGCCGCGCAAAGCGATGTGCACGGGCCTAACCAATTCGGCGCGCAAGATGATGGGTGCGCAACGGAGGTTGATTCAGTGCTGATGTCAAGTATGTTCGTTCACCTCTCCCACATTATTTGGCATCCACTCACTGCAGCACCCCTAGCATCATCTCTCTTTCAGAGTGCTGCTGGGCGCCGTCGCGGATCATCTTCGCCGCGGCGACGGCCTTTTGCAGAAATTTCAAGTTTAGTCTCTTCCACTCCGCCAATCTTACCGCACAAAGCTTGATCTAATGCACCCACAGCATCTCAAGCATCGCCTTCCTCTTCCGTGGGCTTCTGGGCGGATACTTTACCTCTGCGGCGCCTTTTTATCGCCGGTCGCAGCGTCGATGCCGTAGCTCTTCTCAATTCTAGAAGCACATGATACGCATACGCACGCGCCACTTGTTACTGGCGTTCCGAGTTTGCATCCATATCGATATCCGCAGCACGTGTGGAAAGCATAAGGTCGCTGGGGGGCGGGTGATGGGCGGGTATGAGGCGTGTAAGGGCGTGGAAGATGTACTCCGCGCGGCGGAGAAGGACTGTCGTGACGGGCGGGGAGAGGAGCTTGAGGCAGAGGAGGAGACAGAGTACGCGCATGGGCAGCATAGGTTCGAAGAGTGAACGGGAGCGGGGCGGGTACGGGTCGGGCAGGCTGCGCACGCCGGGGGTGGACCCTTTCGCGGGTGATGTTCCTGCGTCGCTTGGGGGTACCAGCAGCGGAATTGGGAGCGGGAGCGGGTGGGGCGGCGCGGGGTCAGACTGTAAAGGCAGCCCTGCCGGGACGATGGAGGGGTACCCTGACTCGCCGCTGCCCGTGTCCAAGGACGGGCACGCCGATGGACACTTTCATCGACAATAACGCTATCGAGGAGGTTCCCCCGAGTCGAGTCCGGCGTGTGTGGCTTGCCGTCGTGTGGAGGCTCACGTTCTACCTTCCGTCCTTCATGCTCTCATTTGTCGGGGGCATGAAGCGGCCCGACGTGCGTCTCGCGCGGCGCTCACGATATCCCTACTCATCCTCGACGCGACGGTAGCGGAGAACACAGACAGCAACGACTACTGGGTCGCGATACAGGGGTTGTGTCTAACTTTGTGCAGCGGGACCACAGCGATATCACGACGGAGCCGAGCAACAGCGTCGTTATCCTCGATGCGCTCGCGTGGCAGGATCTTACGTCTCATTCCCCCTGATGGTGCTCTGACGCTGTTCACGGACCCGTCGTGGCAGCTGGCGATCCAGAACTTTACGGACACGGAGCCAACGGAGATCCACTCGAGCGACGACGAGAGGGCAGCTCTCAGCCGGGCAGAGCGCCGACTGGTACAAGGCGACGTTCCAGCCCAAGATGAAGAATTACTACAAGGGGCCGCTTGTTACACGACATGCACGCCCCAGGCGTTCGCTGCGGACACCAACATCGCCAAGTGAGTGCGGTCGTTGCACATTGTCTTGTTTTGGCGCGGTGCTGATGACGGGCGGTGCAAGATCTGGGGGCAATACGAAAACCGGGTCTACGATCTGACCGACTACGTGAACAGCATCACGACTACTACGACGACAAACGCAAACTCATCTTTGTCATCTGCGACGGGAACATTATCGGCAGCGGCAACGACCGTACGACGCCACACTCATCGTGCTCGACATTTTTGGGATCGACCCGCAGCTCGACCCGGAGCCGTTGCTGTTCAAGTCGGTTGGGGAGGGCTTCCAAGGCGCTTAAATATGGAAAAGTGTATTCGGGCTTGTATGAATTTGGAGGCCACGTCGTGCCGTGAGTCCTCTCCCTAATTTACTTTCCTCCCGGAGTAATGGGTGAAGGTACTGGCGATCGTTAAGGTCCGGGAGCCGACGGAGCGCTCCAACCGGGCAATCGCAGCAACGCGACAGTCGAATCCTGCTGTATTACCTCAACCGAGTGCACTTTGATGGGAACCCGCTGGAACCTGAGATCTACCACCAGATGCGGAACGTCATTGGGATCGACCCGGTATTCTACGAGTACATCTTTACCATCGACGGTTTACAGCTTTTCCCTACCCGTCTATCCTTTCTGGTGCATGGACGAGATTGGTTGGGTAACACTGAGGGCAAGGAGAAGAAGGTCATCATCACCGAGGACGAAAAGTTCGACAACTCTATGATTCCACGCAAGAAGTTCAGCCGTAGCGTCTGTTGAGGGCCTTGGTTTCTTCGTGCTTACATCTGCTTCACAGAATACGAGGCCGAAGCATTGGAAACGGCTTCACGCCATTCGGAAGACGTTGGATACAGCGGCAAGTCTCGCTCTCGCTCGCGTGGGCCGCTGTCGCGTGGAAAGTCGCCGCATCCCTAACTGTTCGGAGCCGCATCAAAATGGGCCAGATATGTGATATCTTGAGCCTGGAGGGCCGAGATTCTTGGGCACGAAGACCGACTGGCGAGCATGCGCTTTCCCAACAGCACCGACTCGTTCTCCTCGCCTATACCTCCTCGACCTCGACCGCTCGCAGCGCTCATTGTATCTCGTCACGTCTGTCACAACTACTTACCAAGAGTCAAGACTCCATGATTTTCCTACGCGTCCAGCGAAATTTGGCCGGGTACCCTGGCCGCACCTCCAGAACACGCAAGTCGGAGGTACACTTGCACGACCAGCAATGGTATAATTCATGTCGCATTCCGCGCCCGTCTTTTACCTTGTCACAAGATGTATCCACATTCACTGTCATTCAGGCACTTGCATTGCTCCGTAGTTACTTAAGGTTGGACTAGCGAGTTCAATAAACATTCTGGACAATTCCGCGGACTGGTACTGTTGAGGTATGGTATCACTGGTATGTCGTATGATGATGTCAGGCTGCTGTTTGCATATGTATACGTATTTCCACCTTCCACCACACAATCACAATCAAGACCCTGGTTCTCTTCGAATTCTCAGTTTTAGAATGCCTCTGCACAGCCCTGAATCTCATGTCGTACAAGCCACCGAAATGGATTCTGCGGATCGCCTAACTCTAACTCCGCTTTTTCGTCACTACTCGTGGCGTTCCCATTCGTTCGTCGAAAACACCTGGATATATGACCCGCCCATAGTAGGCCTCGAAGCCTTCACCGAGACCCTAAAACAGTTGGATACGACAGCGTTCCCCCCCCGACACTGACCAACCGTTTGATGGGATGTTCAGAGCCCATCTAGGGCTCCCAACCATCACCCAATACCAGATCACGGAAAAAGACATCTTCACAACTAATGCTGCCTACGCCTGTTGGATAACTTTTCTCCGCTTTCAAGTCCTGGATTTGCTCATAAGCCTCACTTACGGCGTCACGGAGTCCGCCAGTCCCAGGCAACCTGCTCCCGAGCATGAGGGAGCCCTTTCCGTGAGTGGCGCCTCGTATTCTATCTACGATGACCAATACTCTTCTAGTTACTAAGAGCACTCACCAAGTGGCCGTCCCGTTTCGCCTCCGTCCAAAAATTGTATGAAAGGAGGCGGTCAGAGTTCAAGTGTGATGATAAAGCAGATCCACAAGCATGCAAATCTTTCGAGTTGATCCGGGTCCTGGTGTCCACCTCCTGGCCCTCGACGCTGGCAGGCAAGACGCTTAAAAACCTGCACGCAATAGGGGCCGCGCTAAAATGGATCATCGAGGTAGAAACACTCCCTTGAAAGCCCTGTTACCCTAAACATGCTCTAGTGCAAAGCCAACCCTGCCAAAATTGCAGGGAATACCAAGGTCGCGCACACATATGTCGGGTAAGCGTGTAATCATTTCCCGCGAAGCACAAGCTCATGGCTATCTTTAGGTTATCCAATGACGAGAGGCAGAAACTCGGCTCGCTCAGCATTGTTGAACTACTAAGACCCTTGGCATACGCATTGAACTCTTCCCCGGTTGTCGCTTTTTGCAACCTGGATCTCGGAAAATCCCACGGCCATATGGTCAGCCAGTATCAGGCAAGCTCTCTTGCAAACATGATGAACGAAATGCTCATCGTTCAAAGACTCGCGCTTTCCTCGGCAGGTTGCGCCCTCCCAAATTGGCCTTCGTCGAGGGAGCTGTCCTGGCCCTTATTCAACAGGTATCCGCCGGAATGCCTTTGGCTGTCGCCTTGAAGGACCACTTGCTCCCTTCCCTTCTTAAAGCGCCCCCCGAGATATCGGCAGATACCGGAATATTCAATCGTAAGAGCAAGCCTCCTCCTCCTACTGTGGCAGCACTGACGTGTGTTGCCCTTCAAGTCACGAACTCAAAGTTGCCCTCCAAATCGTCTCCTCCAATATACGAGGAGAATCCGCCACACGGGGGGGCAGAAGTTGACGAGGAACCGGCGGCAACAAGACAACACGAAACACAGGCAACCCAACAGCATTCGCTTGAGCAGGCAAGAGTCAATAATACGCCGGCCTCGAGACGAGAAACCTGGCCAGATGCCGAATACGTTTCTATATTCGTTGGTTCCTTTTCTTCTCCTGCCGGCCAACACGAAGAAAGCGGGATCCCCAAGAAACGGAAGACCAGTCAGAAATCTTTGGGGGCGCGAAAGAAACACTGCACGGCCAAGGTGAGGGATTCGTTCGAAGCCCCCAAAACGATCTTACGTAGTGTATAGAATAATGACCCTGAGAATCTACATGAAGCTGAAAAAAATCCACCGAAGAGATCCAATATACCCCTGGTCATGGAAGCCTACAGACCCGACGGCTTTTCCAAACGCACGTTTTCCTTGCTCCTCCACACAGTCTCAGTGAGTTCGTATCGCTTATCGTTGGTATTGTGCCCAAGAATGTCATATTCAGGAACACGTTGAACGTCCTATGCTGATCGGTATCCAACGTTCAATGGACGCCCTGGATCTGAGGTGCGCCAGGAATGGACGTAGATTCAGGCATCATGTCCCGGGCTCCATACCAACGACGTGTCCGACAAACGATGAATTCGACCTGTATGTCATCGAATTCGACCATTGGAAAAAGTTGTCAAGCGGCGAGTTGGTAGCTCTCTGGGGAACGGGTTGTGATATATACATCAGGGGCATGAGGGTAGTAGGACAGGGAATCAACATTGTTGAAAGGATATCTAGCCTCCACCGACTAGAGGAGCCAATACAAGTGCAAGGTACATAAATATTGTTTAACGCCTCATGAGAAGTTAACTCGCGTCTGTCTCAGTACCAGGTCTCAGAGTCCCGGTGTCGGCTGATGACAGTGATGATGCGTCAGACGACAGCGATGGGGATGTGCACCATGCAGGTGATTACACACAATGTATCAGGACGACATCCTTGCGGAACTTCCTCAAGCATGCAAGTTCTCCAGATGGAATGGTATTGAATGCGCTCAAACTTCCTGAGACACATACCTCTTTACCGAACCCATTGGCTGGCAGGTACGGGATACTTTCCCGGTTGCAATTGGACGACCCACTTACCAACTTCGCATGCGGCAGCGGGCTTGACCTCGAGGATATCGCATACAGACAAACAAACGGATTAGACGGCTTTTCACACGAATGCGTCCCCGCCGAACAACAATGTTGGCAAATCGCGGGCTCTGCACACACCCTGACCATCGGCCACGTGGACATGGCAGCCACCCGGGTAACGGTGGAAGGCCCGGGTGAAAAGCTTTGGATACGGAAAAGACGATCCGGGTCCCAGACTATTGAGAACGCTTACGCATTTCGCACATGGGATCCGGATAGGCCGGATTTCCTCACCAGCGACTACGAAGGGGTTGTGCTCCCGCCGTATGGTGGTACCCTGTGAGGGAAACTGAATGGTGGGTTCATTATTGGTGCTGATGTCTTCATTAGGTTGATGCAAGCCGGCACGGAGCACATCGTTGTGGGGCTGACACCGGTCTCAGAGAGTGAAAGTGAAGGCGACATGGCAACTCTCAAACCAGTTGCCAAATTGATGGCCACACTCGTTACGGGCGGGCATTTCGTGGTCGCCTCGACCATCCGTCGCTCTCTCTGCACCCTCTTACATCTCGTGATGATGGAAAACATTCTCACTAATCTAGAGCATGACGGCCTGTGGAAAGTCTTTGTTCGTATATCCGCATTCTGGTTAACAATGACCCGTGGTGAGTCGCAAACTTTGAACCTGTTGTGTCATGCATAACAGTCTCCAGATCGGCCACAAGACTGCCTTCATCTCGGGGCCTACATTCCCCAGCTTTCCGCTACAACGACAGAGGGATGGTTGGACATCGTCTCTGTCGCATTAGTTGTCGTTCTCGCAGGTCCATTCGATCGCCGGCATTACATTGGCAGCGTTCCACCATCCGAGTTGAAACAGCGTCAAGAAGCATGCAGGCTGTACAAGACGTGGCGTTCATGGTTCCAGGAAACGTTTGCTGGTATGCGGCAGGGTACACCGATTAACTGGGATCGAGACATGTTCACGGTAAGTCCCTTGACATTAGCCAGGATGAGGCTTACTCTGGGGAAACAGCCAATGCTCTTGCATCTGGCCATCGTGCTGACCCTATACCACCGACGGGAAAGAGTTCCCAACGGTTCGGATGTGCTGCTGAGCTGCGATAACGACGCTCTTGCCTCTGAAGTTGCAAAGACGCTGAACAGTTACGAGAGAGGTCTGGGAGTGACGTTTAAGAAGAAATTGGATAAACACAAGGTCGAGCATCCAAGCACCAATTTTTTCTTGTTTGAAGGCCCTGAGTTCCAGTTCACTAATAATACATATACATAGGTGTATGTAATACTACCTTCCCATCCACAGGGAACAGCTAATCAACTAACACAAATGTCAGTATTCCTCTTCGCCGTCCGACTCAGTCAGATCCCCATTGCTATCCGCCTCCTTCACGTAGTTCCGTCCCAATCACAGTACCAATTACCTTCGGAATCACAATTAGATAGGGAATATACTTTATTGAGCGAGGAATGAGCTAGGTACAATAAAGCGTCTGTCAAGAGAGACTAGGAATATACTTATCACAAAGAAAACCCACCGATACGAATCATCGTCATCATCTGACAATTCCGGCGCCATGAAGTGAGGATGTCAGAATACTTCCCAACCATAATACCCAGCCTCCGCGTCCGTCCGATCAAGTCCACATCGTCCACATCGATATCTCTAAGTAAATGATGCAGTCCACCTTGCATCATGATCAAACAACTAGCTATAGCCTCCTGATCCACCACTACACTGACTGAAAATAATTCGTCTGGTCTTGAAAGCCATCTTGACTGACTTGACTTGGCTTGTGTTCTATTGTCATCGTACCTAGCTACATGTAACTACGCGATGGTCCGGATCCTTCTACGCATTGTACATGTACGGTTGGATTTATATGTTCATTAAGGTCTTCCCCTCACTTCAAGCCCCGGTCTCAGGGCGTGAAAAGGAGTGTTCCATACAAAGGCCCCCTAATCTCGTTCCGAATGGCACGAAATCCTCGATTTTGAGAACCTCGCTGGCGGATTTGACCGTGTCACACAACAGCCGTGTCTCCTGCGTCCAAAAATGGGATGGCTTGGGTGAATAAATGGTACATGGGAAGAACGTAGAAGCAAGGGAAATGACTTTGAAACAATAGGTCGCGTCCCGGGCTTCCATCTCCGAGATATTTCAGTTGGGATGAGAGGTGGAAGGTGGAAATCCGTACACAGGGACAAACTTGAAACAACGAATTCGAAGCACCGTGTACAACGGTCAACCTACGTCCTCTCGTCACCGTTGTGCCCAGCAGCGGGTAGCGCCGCGCGCCTGGCTCGGGCTGCTGGATGGGGGGATGGCGCAAGACTCGGAATCCCAGTGACCCCGGTGAAGACCTCAAGAAAAGTTGTACAGACTCATCTACCCGGACTCTTACTCGGCTTAAATCCTAATTCGCGGTCTATTCTTCGTCTGCGCCGTTTCTTCCATCTCCTTACTCGCTATGTTTCCACCGATTATCTTCAATCAGATCGACCAATTAACCCGGCGCACAACATCATGTGCATGCGCGAGAGCCATCGGATACACTATCGAATGAGGGTCGCGCAAGGCGATGTGTGCGGGCCAATTCGGCGCGCAGGATGATGTGCATGTACGAGAGCCATCCCGCGTGCTGGTATGCACCGTCGACTGGGCCGCGCAAGGCGATGTGCACGGTCAGGTCAACTCGGCACCCAAGATGATGTGCGTGCGCGAGAGCCATCCTGCGTGCTGATATGCACCGTTGTACACGGGTCAACTCGGTGCGCAAGATGATGGGCGCGCGCGAGCCTTCGTACGTGCTGGGATGCACCATCGACTAAAGGCCGCGCAAGGCGATGTGCGTGGGCCTAGCCAATTCAGCGCGCAAGATGATGTACGCGAGAGCCATCGGATACACCATCGACTGAGGGCCTCGCAAGGCGATGTGCACGGCCTGGTTAACTCGGTGCACAAAGATGATGGGCGCACGCGAATCATCGTACGTGCTGGGATGCACTATCGACTGGGGCTGCATAAGGAGATGTGCACCGGCCTGGTCAACTCGGCGCGCAAGATGATGGGCGTGCGCGAGCCATAGTACGTACTGGGATGCAGTCGTCGGGAAGGTTGGTCTTGCATGTTTCACTCAATCGCTAATCTATCCTCGCAGTGTCACCACGTGCGGTACGGGCCGAGAAGGGTGCAGGGAGGAGGAAAATCAGGAAACTTCGGAGGATCCGCAACTGGAGTAGCTTGACCCTTTTGACACCATCGACGATGTCGAGGCTCCGGCCGTTCGAAAACCGCGCCGCAGAGCTTTCAATGATCTGCAGGAGGGAAAGAAACCCCTTCCCTCAATCTTGCGAAGCTACCGATGTCGAAGGTGCTCTATGCCGCCAACATCCAGGAAAAACGGACATGTGTCGCGCTCCATCGCCATCGGAGACCCTATGGACAAGTCCACGCCAATCCCTAAATCTCTTTCAACACCGCAAAGCTGCCCGCTGCGCACGGAGGATACGCGGTTAAGGTAGAGGATGCCTGGGGCTCGAAGAAGCGGCGCAGTATCGCGGATTTTCTGAGGCTGGGGTTCTCAATCGTGGGGATGCGTGCTTGTCGCCCCTTACACTTTCCCATGCTATCACCTTTCATAGTACAGTCGACTTCCCGATAACCCATACCCCTCGGGGACGCCAAAAGCTATGGGTTTCAGGGAAGTTATGGGTTATGGGGCGATTTTAAACGGAAAATCGCTCCCAAAAGGTACATATGGGTTAAGAGGATTATGGGTTATTTAGGAGGAAGTTGACTGTAAATCTCTGCCTGACTGATTCCTTCTTTGCCGGCTAATTCATTATCTAGTGCCGTCTGCGCTGTGGGCTCCGTGCCTGCACCAGTACTACTCAGCGCAGCGCCTCCCGCAAATGATCGCGATCGACATCGCGAAGGATCCCGAATATATATGCTGTCATTGTATCTAGATCTCTTTAATTTGCGAATATTTTCTGGTGCGTGGAAGTACTGGTAGCGCCCGCGGCATACATGTCGGACTTCGATATCTCCCTTCTATACTCACAACGTGGTGTGTACTTTTGCCTCATGGTTTGGGTGTGGCACTGATCATGATCACGATAAACGATTATAGGGAATGGGGTCCGTTAGTTTGCATCTGGCTTCATCCCTCCACTTACCACCTGCTGAAATGAAGTCTGCTAACGGTAGGCTTCCCGGGGCCTCTTTACTGGTTAACTCAACTGTACCTTAATCAAGACCACATTGACTCCACGCCACGCCCTATCCAAAGGATAAGCAATTCTCCTCGAGTGGCGATGCTCCCTTGGTCAGTTCAGGGAATAAACAACGAGGAATGGAGGAACTGGCCCCTTGAGGCTGGTCTACCAGAATCCGACGTCCGATTATACGTATGCTATCTGTTCGCTGGATATATCAAAGAATCCTTACTCCGGCGTGGTCAGGACCTCGTCCAGGATATTCAGAAAGCAACCTGTGACCCGCTGGAATACAGAGGCATAAAAGCGAACCAATTTGCCCGTTGGTTCTGTGGGTTCGACGAGCTTCACGTAGACGGAACAGCTCTACCAGAGCATGTGAGTAACGGTTTGTTTGCACTGAGGGTGCTAGATTTTGTGGCGTCACGGCTCGGGATGCCGCCCGACAAGACAGTTCGCCCTCGCCCTCAGTCCCTTCTGCCTGTCTTGACCGGTAAATGCAATATGGTACGGGTGGGATCTTTTCCTTTGGCTATTCGTTTATTTTTCTGCGCCAGGCTATGGCGCAACTTTGTGATTGGCCGACGGTCATACCCAAAGCGATAAAGATGTCCAAAAAAGCCTCTTCAGAACCCCCTATGACAAGCCACTTATGGCCTGCAGATGGGTTGTCAGATGGGGTGTCAGCCCTGTACACGAACTATATGGCCTCGAGATGGATCGCCGACAAACCAAAGAAATATAATACAGTGCTGAAAAATTTCCACCTGACTGCTTTCGCGTTGGGCTGGTTTTTCGAGGTGTGTGTTATTTGAGAAACCAGGGTAGACAACTGAATTCTTTCAGGGGAGATTTCGAATCCCCCAAGATCCCGAGGCGATGCTAACCCACTTCGAAAGGTCTGTATTCTTTGATTGTCATGGTAAATCCTATGTATCACCTTGCAGTCTTGGATTCAAGGACAGAGTCCAAAAGCATTTGCCTTTCCTTACCAAGTCGGGAGCCACAGCCACAAACACTCTCAGATTAGTCCTTTGGGGATCACCGCTCTTTCTCCTCGTTCCCTGGTCCTTCGAGGATATGGCATTCATGCATCATCAACTTATTCAGGCGAGTCGAATCCTCGTTCTCAATGGCAATGCACTGACAACAGGAAAGGTTTTCCATTGGCTTGGGAGTGAGAAGCCAACCGATCTCAAAGCGTGCGAGACAGCCATCATGGACACAGTGTGGATTTTGGCCAAAGATGGAAAGGGTGCTCATAGCGTCGTTCCCGATTTATTATGCCGGCTGGAAGCTATAGTGAAAAAATCAAGAAACTGGTTCGGTAAGGGATGCGTAATCCGCCACCTGGAAAAAAAAATCTTAACCTGGATGCATAGACACGAAGACTAGTCAATCCGTGCCCCACCCTTTTCCATCTCTGACAAAGGCCGCTTCAATCCGAGGCAAAAACGAAAAGAATGTGGAAATGGCTGACCATTCTGGCCAACTTTCCATATCTTGGACTAGTCCGCATCTCAGGCCTTCCCTTGCCCAGGTAGGGGCCGGTACTCGCATTTTCGAGCCTCGGCCCAATTGGACAAGCATGGATAGCTTCGGAAACATGTTGATCAACAAGAGGATAGACGAGGGCGGTATAAATCAGATATCAATCCAGATGGAGTCAAGCGCCTACCCCGGCATCCCCCACATGGATCCTTTCCTTGTCTCCCCGAGCTGCTCGACGATCGAGATGGGTGTATTATCGGAGGTTCAATCTTTGGCAGCATCTATCCTCGGAAAGCGCGAAAGGCGTGATCAAGTCCAGTCAGACAATGGCTCTGCGCCAAAAAAAGCGAAATATCGTGACGTACATCTATTTCATCTATTCCCCTGCCGACGATAATTATTGACCAAGCTTCGGGAGCTCTGTTGGCCTTGTGAAAATTTGTTCAAGGTACAAATGCGAGGTAGCGAGCTGAACCGCGCCAAATTTTCCTTCCATGGTATCACGTCGTCTGGGGCAGCCACTATCCAGTCTAGAACAGAAATAATATGCACCAGTATATATGCCTACATCCGCTGTGCACTGTCGCCTAGCACCACTCCGGAGGACACGCTTGAGGAGCAGGCAGCGATCTTCATCAACATCATGAAGTGCTGGTGCACCAACATGAAGCTCGGGCAAGGTATATTTCAAAGTCGAAATTGAAATCATGAATCTGAATAGAGTGCAGGCGAACAGGTTGGATCCCATACGAGCGTTCACCTTCCAGATATCCGAACCTGGGACGGATTACTGGATGTGCTGATCGTCACAAACTTAGTGTGCTTCCTAGACGTGCTTGATCGTCGAAATGACGAAGGTCTTCAACATACAGTTTATTGTGACTGGGCATCATCTAGAGAGCAGTATTCCCGTGCCCGGGACACGGTCAAGGATTTATTGACGTGGTTTACGGCCCACTATGCTGTCAAGCTGGGAGGACAGAACATAAATATCGAGGAGAATATTTTTCAGGTATGATCTCCTAACCAGGTGTTGTCTTTACAAATGCCCCCTAGTTTTCAGCCATGCATTTCGCTGCTGTCCTCAACCACAATCGGTTCCAAACGGAAGAGAAGCAATCTGTACTTGAACGAGTACTTGAGAGGATGGGGGTCTGGGTTTCGCGTTATCGGCTTGTGGGGCCAACGATAAAAGATCTTGCAGGGCTTCTCCCAAGTCATTGGAGGGACTCTGTAGAGTATTCGGTGCACCGTATCCATGGCTAGTAGATCGATGCTATGTTTTGTACTTTAAAATGTACTTGTTGTATTTTATGAGATGATTACGCCTCAAACACTGTTAGTTAGTGCGCCCCCGTGGCACGGTGGTAGTACGACTTATAGTCAATAACTAGTCTGCTGCTGTATCATGCATTCGATTCGCTCGGTGGGTTTGCCGTAGAAGTTGAAGATTTTCTTTTTTTGCATGGTCCAACAAACGGTCGCCTATTATTATATTGGTTTTGCCAATCCTCTCATATATTCACCCACAGCAGCAGCAAATTGGCAGTCATAAAAGACTAAAACCAGAGCCGCTTCATCGACGCCTGCGATAAAAAGGCGCCGCAGAGGCAAAGACTATTCACGACGGCACCCAGGGGCCAACGGAAGGAGGAAGGTGATGCTGTAGATGCATTAGATCGAGCGTTGTGGGATAAAACTGGCAGCGGCGATGCAGAGACTAGCCTCGTAATTTCTGCAAAAGGCCGTCGCGGTGGCGAAGATGATCCGCGACGGCGCCGAGCAGCTCGCTGAAAGAGAGAGATGATGCTGGGGGTGCAGTGAGTGAGATGCCGAAAGATACAAGGATACTTGAGATGTATCAACCCCCGCCGCCGCACGCACATCATCTTGCGCGCCGAATTGGCTAGGCCTGTGCACATCGCCTTGCGCGGCCTTCAGTCGATGCCAGATGGTGCATACTAGTACGCAGGATGGCCTTCGCGCACGCACATCATCTTGCGCGCCGAGTTGACCTGGCCCGTGCACATCGCCTTGCGCGCCGAGTTAATCGGTCGATCTCATCGGAATAATCCGCGGAACCATAGCGAATGGGGAGATGGAAGAAACGGCGCAGACGAAGAAACTGTGAATTAGGATTCAAGCCAAGTACGTAGATGAGTCCGAGTCTGTACAACCTTTCTTGGGTCTTCACCGGGGTCACTGGGATTCCGAGTCTTGCGCCATCCGTGGCCCCCAGCGAGCAGCCCGAGCCAGACCGGTACCCGGGGCCGTCGCTCACAACTGGGCGCTGTTTGTCCTTGTGTACGGATTTCCACCTTCCACCTTCTTCATCCCTGGCTGCGGCAGGTTGTTGCTTGTCCTTGTGTACGGACTTCCACCTTCCACCGCATTCCAATTCCGACCCTTACATGTATCTACGTCCAATCTATTAATTCTACTCGCCGACCTCTCGCGTTGTTTCTGTTATTTGGCTGACCTATTTCCACGATAAAATTCAGCTTGCCCCGTATCCATCCGGCCGGTAAAAGGTCTGATTATTTGAGCGTTTACCCTCCCAGTCTGCGATGCGTAAATCTTTTCCGACAAAATTTTCCCCCAAGGTACTTACCTATCTCTAATTCTTGCCGGTACAGAATTAACGTTCCGAAACCCAAGCACGTAGACGTGCTGAACCCTGTCTACGGCCCCCAGTATAGTCACTCAAGGCTGGGTCGTATGACAGCGTCTTCTTCCCCATGGGAGAGGGACAAGGACGAGGACGAGCGACAGCGACGAAGATAATGCCCCTCCCAGCGCGAGGACACGCGAAGTAGGTTGCACGTCCCTCCGGCATTTGGGCCATCACGTCACAACCACGCCGACGAAGACCGCGACGGATGCACGTCAATCTGGCATCTGCGCCGCCACAACCAAGCCGACGAAGAGCGCGACAGCGACGAGGACAACGCCCATCCCGCGAAGAGGGCGAGGACCCGCAACTATGGACCCTCGTCCGCGCGTAGCGCCAGGGCGTCGCGCGCCTCCTCGCCGCCCGGTCCCCGCGTTACCGTGCTGGGATCGCAGAGCTCGTCGCCGAGCTCGTCTCCGGCGGATCTCAGGGTGTACAACCGCCCGAGTACATACTTCGCCGCAAGTGGAGGTTCCGGGCCCGGTGATATGGGTGAGTGAGCATGCCATGCTCTCCACGCACAGTTAAGTACCTTGAGTACCTACCCTCGTCCGTTTTTACTGACCACCGGATAAAAGCGAGGCCGCAGCAGGCCTTCTCAAGAACGAAAAGCATACCGTCTTCGGCGCGCTCACTATGGCAGAGGCCGAGCGCTTCCTCATGGACACTCCGAGATTCGTATCCTCCGACGCCCCCCCATTTTACCTCAATCTCGCGGGCCGCATCACCCGCAACAAGTAAGTGAACCATTCATTGCCCTCGTCGAGACCAATGGCGGCAACGCCTCCTGCCCACCTTTTACCCCTTCCCCGACTTTGCAATAGCGGAACAGGCGTGGAACGTGGGCGGCGCCTCCGAATGAGTATAACTTCGCTTTTTACTCACATTTCGTACCCTCTCGCTACTTACTACTAGCTATCTGCGCGCATGTACTCTAGTGACTGCTGGATTACGCGCCCCCAATCATATCTCTGTACTTCGAGCTTTCTTGAGCGCATCTTAAGTCCTGCATATCATTGATCAAGAATATTAGACATGTCTACCCATATCAGTACCGCGCGAGGTGGACTCAGGAAGTTCATGATTCCTCCACAAACAGCGATCGGGCGCTGCCCTTTTGGGTTCCGTTCGGTGCTCCCGATCGGGCAAGCCGTCGGTCCTCGAAAATACAATTTATTCATATGTTCGACTTGCTCCTTTGGTGTGACGAAAAAAACTACATGGGGGGCTTTGAATTGCCTGGGAGATAATACACGATATATATTACTGGATACCACATTTGATTACCAGCTCTCGGACGAACTCTGTGACGTATCTTCCCATACCTGCTTGTTCCCCACTGCGGAGATCTGAGAATTGGCAAGTCGGTACTCGTGTACGAGACGCCTGACCTTGGAGAACCCCGGGTACCGCCCAGCGGCAACATCGCCGACGGTGAGATAGGGACAAGCTGATGAGAGGGAGGCTTGTGAGTCAGTCAACCAAGATAAGTAGTACTCACCCTGGAGCGCCGCATCCTGAGCTTCGAGTACAGCGAACACGTCGTTTGTATCGACGGGGCCACTCTCCTTGTCCTCTGTTTGGGGCCCACTCTCGTCAACCTCGCTGGCCCCCTCGTTCCCCCCCAACCGGCGCCGTCCGCATTGTCGTCTCCAAGTGCGTCCTCCTGGTTGCCCCGACTGCCGACAGTTTTTATCTTCTTCAATTTGGGGCCTTTTAAAGAACTCGAAGCTTTCCGCTTCACAGGCTTGTACCTGCTTCTCACTGTCTGCAATTGAAGGGCTTGGGACTTAAACACATCCCAGGCGAAACGGATAAACAGAGATCCGCGGACGATTCGCTTTGGCCACCGGAGTGGTTTCAGATGATAGCTGTAGGAAGGCTTTGGCTCTCAGTCCAGGACGAGACGACACAAAAGCACGCACTTGGTCCGGAACGTGCGGTAGTAATCCTCCTGCTGCGTCGCCGCATCCGGCTTGGATCCGGCTTGGGCGCCTTGGTGTTGAGAACGTGTATCGCGTCCTCGTACGCGGCGTTGATGTCGTTCTCGGAAGTGGGCACAACCGCCTCGACCTCGTCTCCCTTTGGTCGCCACCGTCCCCGAGTCCGTGCTGACCTTGTTGTCGCCCTTGGTCCCCCACGAGACGTCGTGCACGTTCGCGAACTGCGGGTAAGCAAAATTATCAGTTAAATTGATGAGAGCGCGCCTCGACGTTTTTGGTCTTTTCATCGAGCGTTTCTTGCAGACCGGACAGCTGCTCCTGTAAAACCGCGATCGCGGTTTCCGACTAGGCAATATCCACCTGTGCCGTCTCTTTCTGCTCCTCCAGCTTGACCAGGTTGGCCTCCTCCGTGCTGACGGTCTTGTCAAGGTTCGTTATTCGCTCCAGCGCCCCGTTCAAAGCTTCAGCCTCAAAGTCAGACCTGGTTCAGGAATCAGACAGACGAGAATGCACAAAGGAATGGACCCACTGATGAGTGATCCGAGAGATCTGATTGTCGAACCGCAGGTCCGCAATCGCGCTTCACTCTCAAGCCTGTAGATTGTAAATATTCGCTGATCTTCATCGTCTACAATTGGTGAATTCACCCTGCGAAACGCTAGTAGGACTTCGAATAACCTGAGAACGACATCAGATGGCTGGATAATTCAAAAGAAATTGCAGTATACTCGTCAATTTTTCTGTCCTCCTGTTGCCACATCAAGTCATGTGCAATTCTCCAGATGAAATGTCCTTGGTCTGACTGCTCCGGGTGAACGTCGGGTACAGCCAGCTCCAGGATTGGCCCACGCGACATCTGGTTGACCACCCTCGTTCGAATAGGTAGCAAAGTCGAGGAAGAAGGAGTGGAATTTTAATTTCGTGAGCGCTGTCCAGCAAGTGAATCTTGACGCGGAAGTAGTTCGCTGGGCATCCTCCAACTCGTCGCCGTGTGTAAGTGCATGCTGCCATCCTCGGGAGACAAAATATCTGCCTGCAATTGCCTGCGGACTATGAACGTCAGGGTCCGTCGTCTGGCGCGTAAAAATCGGGCCGACTTAATTGTCAAGCGCTAGAGCACAAAAAGTGGTCCGACTGGCTAGTCCCTCACATATTCGCATCTATATACGACTGTGAGAATGGTTTCAAGTCACTCAGTCTCCCTCACCCTGACCTTTTTCAGTGTCGGCGTGCGGCAATCCAAGATTCTCGAAGCACAGATGAGGCGTCGTCGCCAAGAATGCTGTGGAACGTCGACGGAGAGTAGACCACAACCACAGAGACATCGACCGAGTGCTAAAGGGCATTCTTGCTGAATGTTGTAGTCCGAGATAGCGTAGAGCTCGCAAACTAAGCCGATGTGCTGGCGATGTACTGGTCAGGGCAAGACGGCCACAGTGTGTGGCTGTGCCCATAACGTGTCCAAATTGAGAATTCGAGTCCGGTGGAAGCTGGAAATTCGTACACATAGACAAGCAACATACACAGCCACGGATGGATCAGGGGGTGGAAGGTGGAAGTCCGTACACAAGGACAAAACAACGAATCACAGTTGCGCGTCTGGCCATAATTGCAAGCTTGAATATGTAACTAATAAGGGACTGGCGAACATCGGTAACTATCAAATATAGAACACCCACGGACCAATTAAAAAGAACACAGCTACATCCAGCAGGCGCCCTCGAGCGGATATCGACAAGTTCTTGTCCAAGGTATTGAAAAGCTCCAGCAAAAAGTGGATGGGCCGCACCGCTCGCGCGGTACTAGTATCCTTCGAATGAGAATTGGCTAGGCTTGATCTTGGTTGAGGCTTGAACAACAGCAGTCCCTTGTTCAGCTCGCGCCGGCCGTCGGATTAGAGAGGCCTAAACAATAAGGGCGCTTCCACGGGTAGGTCGGACATCGCAGTTGCCTGGTCGGCCTGGCTATAGTCCGAGCCTGCAGGGTTTGTCATTGCCGGGACCATCTTCCCCGTCCGTCCCGCCCCTGCGCTGCGCTCCCACTGCGGCTGCGGTAGCCGTCTGCGTCTTCTTTCTCTTCACTGGGTCGCTCTTCCCGTTTCCGGCCGGTCCCTTCCGCTTTCCGAGAATCGGCGGTTTTTTGTCGTTGCAGCCACTCTGTGACTCCACTTTAGACCCTGAGTTCCCTTCGAGCGGAGACACCTTGTGCTTGGCCAGGAGCATCTGACGCTCGGCGACGGGGACGGTGTCCCAATAACAAGTCCCTTCTGTTAGCAAGTGGTGGAGGACTCTTAGTGACACGGCGCCTCCTGTACCGTTGCGTATGTCGGACGGGGCTTGCCATTGGACTTCCTTGGGCCATCCGACAAGCTGGACACCCCATTGCGCTTTTATGAGGCGTTCATATTGTTGCCATTCCATTCTCAGGGTGGCACATCCTGTCGCTTGGTCTGGGGAAAGAACTGGTTCAAGATAAGGAGGACCAAAACTGAATTACGTACGCAGCCCCGCTAAAATCATCTGCACCACCTCTTTCTGAACGCTGGACTTTTTTGTGGACTTTTTTGGGGCGTCATCCTGGGGATCGTTCCGCGGAGGAGGTATTGGCGGTGAGCTGGGGATCGGTCAGTCAATGGCATCGGGAGCGCTTGAGCTTGGACCAGCGGGTTTGAAGTGACCACCCCGGACCATTTAGGCGTCCGGGGAATTGAAAGATTGGTTGGGTATGAGGAGCGGCTCCGGAAACTGCAGGAGCTTTTGGGAGACCCGATTCCACCGGAGAGGGAGCTAATGGACCGGTGCCTTCAAGAAACGCCGCGTGAAGTAGGTTCCTCATCTTTTGTGTTGGCTGATGGAACTTTGCTGCCAACGTCTCGGCTTTGTGGTCAGGTTTTGCCGGTAATCCTGCCCATAGTTGCGGATCAGGTCTTGAAGTTCTGTGGTCCTGTGCGACCCTTCCGCCGTCTTCTCCGTGACCGGCACCTCGACGACCTTCTCCACCTCCACTTGCACCTGGGCGATCTTCTCCACGGGCACCTCGACGATCTTCTCAATGATCTTCTCGACCGTCTTTTCCACGGGCACCTCCACGATTTTCTCAACGATTCTCTCGACGATCTTCTCCACAACCACCTCTCGCACTGGCAGGTCTTCATCGTTTTGTCTGGCAAGCCATCTCCGCTGTCTCTACAACCACATGTCGCACTGACGGCTCGATACCGTTGGGCCGGCACGCCATTCCTACCGTCTCTGCCTGCCCCTCGGCCCCGAGTGGACTCAGCCCCCTGCCTACAGGCTCGGCGAACTCAGGGGAAATTGTTGAGTGGCGCAGGGAGGGGTTATCGCCCCGTTCGCCTAGGGCCGTCCGGAGGACTTGACGAGCAGTGGAGCGCGGGATCGGCAGTATTTCCCCGCATTTCTTCATCAAACTTCCTCCACATGTCTTCATCCAGATCTACCTCCTTCGCCAACGCGCCGTCCGGATCGGGTAGATTCATCCACGGTGAGGGCCGAGGAGACATGTTGAGGGTTGGAAGTTCCAAAGTCCCTACGTTGGGAAGCTTGGCGGGAGGCGTTCCTGAAGATAGTCTTGAGCAAAAGAGAAAAGGCAAGACAAAGAATACATACGCGGTCCTTGGGGTATCGGCGAGTCCCTTGATACAGGAGTATTTCTCCCCGGCGGTGGGGAATGAAGGGCGGGCTCCATGCAGAGCTCGACATTTTCTGCACCTTCTTTGTTCTTCACCAAGCCCTCAGCAGGTGGGGGGGCACTGGAGGAGAGGTGGGGATGAAGGCCGGCAACACTGGCCGGTCGTCTGGTCCATGTCCCTGCCTGTACTCCTGGCCACCCTTACAGGTTAACGGATCGTCGTCGGTGAGATTTTCGGGCAGCTTCCCATCGTCAAACTCATCGGGATCCCCGTCAGCTGGTAGGTCGTTACTGGCGCTAAGGGGTGTGGGATCGCCGTCAGTCCATGTTACAACATTGTTACCCATGAAGGCCCTCTCGAACTCGTCAGGTGAAGAGAACTCCAAGTGCAGGTCCAAATGAGGCAAAAAGCGTGTGGAATCCCCAAGTCTACTGAAAGCTTTTCGCCCGTCAGTGGCGGAGTTGAAGCTTATTGAAAAGCCGTCACGGAGGGAGACTATTGCGAGTGGAGGGGGGAACAACCCCATTGCCTGGATCGCGATGAAAACTCGCTGAGTTCCATGGGAGGTTGCACCCCGTGAATAACGACCACATTTGATGGGACGTCGTGGGGTTTAACCACCAATGCCTCTCTGTTGCTCTTGAATGAGGCGAGAAGCGGCAATCGGGAGGCGTCCACGTCGTCAAGAACCTTATTGACATCATTGCGATCGGGTTTCTCTGAGGGATACATCCACCGGGATGCTTTCAGTGGTACCCAGCCAGCATCCCTCTCTATGAGGAAGATAAACTGGGGAACGGGGGCGCCAAAGGTCCCCGAATCGAGCACACCTGGCGGTTCGTAACATCCGTTAAAAAATAGAATTCGATGGTTGCCCCTGTCGAACCACCGATGTTGGAAGCTCGTTTGGGGTCGATTCTTTGGCTTAAACCGGAGCCAAGCCAAGCCGGGTCTCCATTTTTGCAGCCTGAATTCGTGCCACGAATTCTTGATTACAGTGGGTGATTAACGGAGGAACCACAAAAGGGACGCGTTCTGGGTCCACGGATTTCCGGAGTAACTCTTCGGCGGCAAAGTCGTCGACATAATCGGGATAATCGGGAGGATGGCAGTTTTCTGTAGCAGGGACGGGGGAAGATCACCGTCGCATAACGAAGGCGTTGGCTGGCGAGAGCCTTCGTCCACCTCGATGCCGGGGAGGGGAGCACGATGCGATAGTGTGGAGCCAAGATGCTCTATAGAGCGTTGGTATTGACAATGCGATTCGGGATTCATTCGGCTCTACAAAGGATCGTCAGGACAGTTGTGTAAAGTTTCCGCTTAATTTTCGGTAGATGAGCAGTGTACCTAAATTGTAATGGCGGTGGAAGTGCCCGTACGTGGAAGCAGGCGGCTGGTGGAAGGTGGAAGTATGTATACAGGTACAAACATGAATCGGACCTGGTCGACATCGCGATCGTATCCTTGCAAAATTGGGCGTATCTACAATATTAATACAAGAGCGCGCCGCGGACGCTTCACTTCGCCCGAGTCCTGAACATGATAGACGGTGCCACGGAGACTCAGTGACTCGGAGAACCGTCAGAGATCGACAAATTATTTTTTTCGTCCCGTTGCTAACGATTCGAGTTCGAACAGCAGGGCTTCGGACTGAATGTACCTGCGTCATGGACGGCGCGAAGGAACTGGCAGGGCGGAGCGGAGAACTGCGGGCGACGAGAGAGGCCTCGAGGCTGAGAAGGGTTTATTGATGGGTCCATGGAATGGACGGTAGCGGATTTGTCCAGGCATATTTTTTCATGGCCGTCCAGAGGGGTGGTGTGGGTCTGGAACGTTGCTTTCGCAGTGAATTCGAATAGCAGAATTCGGGGTTTAGTGTGCCAGCGTGGATCATGTTTTGCCTTGTGTACGAATTTCCGCCTTCCACCTTCCACTGGTCAAATTCGCCTCGTTTTGCTTGCCCATCCCCGCCGACAGACACCCCGACCGCCCCATGGACATTGGTCATTTTTTTTAGCACCATCGTCAAAGTATCAAGGCCCGTCCAGAGCTCCCCCATGTCGGAGGCCAAGGTTTACGTTGTTGTTGGAGGTTCAAACTCTGGCGTTTATGAGCAGTCGTGAGTTAAAGCCGTATCAGGATACCACTGAGATTCAATGTCGGCAGGCCACATCTGTCTGCCGCAAGTGGCAGTCCCATTTTACCTATCGTCATCAAGTGCAAGACTCATCAGGAAGCAAAGACGGCCGCCGGCCTGCATGCTGTGTTCGAACAACTCGGGAGTGAAACCGCGCAGGACAACCCGCAGGATTTCGCCAAGGCCATAGCTAATTCCAACCACATCTCGCCCTTGTTTCCCTCAGGCGCGCCATTTTATGCCGTATATGTTGGCAAAAATGAACGAGCCATCTACTTGAAGTTGTTCGTGCCCTGATAGCCTTCTGCAATTTATTATGTGTAATGCTATTTACAGCTCCGATTTTGAGCACCAGGTCCACGGCCAATTTTCTCCTAAATACGCCCACTTTAGATCTATCAAACAGGCATTGGTGTATATGGTTCTTCAAGGAAACGAAGGACAAATGAAACGGCTAGGATTATACGGTGGCTTGACTTTCCTCGTCATGCATTCCAAGCTTACTCCCGTAGTAGACAATCCTTCGACATCCGTATCTGCTGGTGAACCGCCGAGGTCCACACCTAGGCCCATCTTTTCTCATATCCGAGACTTCGCTGGAATCACGGGTACAATTTATGGTTCTACATCCGGTTCTCCGGCGTACACACAATATGACCAGTTGGGAAAGCATGCAGCGCACTATCTGCAGGCCCATGGGTACACCGCCGAGACCATCGAGGAGATTCAGAGCATCTGGTTAAGCTGTAAGGATGTGGATGAATTTGTTGGACTTCTGTCAGTGCGTGGAATGGCAACCACAGAAATTATGTGGCTTTGGGATTTTATCCACCATAGCACAACTTTTAATTACATTACAGTTTAGGCACGGCACAATATATATGGTTTGGTTTAGTCCACGTTCAGCTGCTTTACCGATATTCCATTGGTGCGAGATATCTCTGATATTTTATCTTACCCCACCGTTGCTTTGGCTGGACACATATGTGGCCTTCACTGCTGATATTCATGATCGTTGCCATTCCTGAGCTAGCATCAAAGTAAGGAAAATGATACGGTATTCAAGAGTACAGTATGTACCATATGGGACGTCGAAGTAGTAAACAAAGGTCAAATCACAATCCAAAATCGGACTGTTTAGGCGGGCGGTCCCCGATGTGGTCAATAATCTCCTGTGGGACGGGCCTCAGGATGAGTGCTTTTTGAAAGGCAGCGTTGATGTCTCTTCCATAATCCGTGGTGCCTGAATGACCAGCCTCAACTGCCCATTCCAACGTACCGAAACCGGTGGCAGGTCCATGACACATGGAGGATTGGGAGAAAAAAACCATGCTCCCTCGACCAGAATCATCGCCCTTGACGATGGGTGTGAGTTTTCGGGGGTTGGTTTCATGACGTCCATTTCGGTCCAGACGTGCTGAAGGCCTGATTTTTGTGAACCCCCAAATAAAAATTTAAATGAAAAAAAAAAACAAGACATACGATGGATGTCCATGTTGAAATGATAAAAAAGGGCTGACGGGTAGCCCGCCAAAGCCCACGGGGGCAACTCGGCTGTAAAGCCCGCCTCCCATAATACGATCCAGGTCCTCCGCTTGTGATCAAACCTCACTGCAAGTGGGGTCAGCTGGTGTGGATGGATGGGGGGCAGGACGTACAGCCACTTTTGAGGATGTAGGTCAGAATCAAGCAGACTCGTACCTGGTTCTTGCAGTCCGCATGCGGCCAGGTGTGAACACGGGCTTGTCCTGGGAATGCTGCATTCAGGCAGAAATTCCAAAAATAGCCGAACAGCGGCCGAATTCCATATTTTTTAAAGTGCCATTCTGCCTCCTCCTCCATATCAGCCGCGATGCCGGGCCACACGGCGCGAACAACGCTGCAGACCCATTTTCTGCCAACAATGATTAGGGATGAGTCGCGGTTGAACGTGGTGTACACACATGATTCTTTTTACGACTCGTAGGTTCAAAAACCTCTCAACCTGCACCGCATGCTTCTGATGCCAGGCAGTGAGGTAGGGCTCCTGAGAATGCTCGGGTCAGCCATAGGGAAGGG
>JARKIA010000641.1:0-27802 GCA_029289565.1 Mycena galericulata
ATCTTCGTCGGCCATGAAATGGTAGAGATACAGACGCTAATCTGTGCAAAAGGTGTGTGCAGGATGGAGAGGAATGGTGTAATCGCAGTGCCTATGTCACACTCCGTTTATATGCGCAATCGGAGCCGCCGGCCCGAATCCAGCCTCCGAAACAAATGCATAAACACCGCTGCATCGACACCATTGGTACCATCCCACCGACAATCACCAGAATCCGAGATCGATTAAGAAAAAAAATACATGGATAATCACCGCCCTGCGTCAAACGCCATTTGTATTGATCCCAGCGACAACCTTCTGCATTTCAGACCATTCCACTTCTCCCCGCGAGGCAGCCATGTCCCCAATATCGTAAACATACAGTTTTCCATCGCTTCCCCCCATCGCCGCATGACGACCGTCCTTATTCCATTGCAATTTATTGATGGCGCGGCCAGAGCCTACACTGGTCGATACCACAGGGACCTACGACGGCCAAGGTTGTCAATCTTTTAACAAATGGGAGACACGACAATGCCTACTTCAGTGTCGGTATTTAAATTCCACAGGTCGAATTTGCCGGAACCGTCTACCGTTCCGAACAAGGCAGGATGTTGCGGATGCCACTTGACATCGTACACATAATCGTCGGCTTCGTCGAAAGAGTATAAAGGCGTTATTGCTTGTGGTGCCGTCGAGGGTTTCGCCAACGACTTGGCTCGCCACAACTTGACTGTCCAGTCGACTGAGCTCGTCAAGAACAAGTCAGAAAAGTCCACGGGACCCGCTAGCGGGTGGAAATGAAGCCCCATAACGGGCCCAGAGTGGCCCTTGTACACATCGTACTGGTTCAACCCTGCTTTTGCACCTGCCCGATCGTAGCGGTTGGCCTGGTAGACATTGCCTTCCTCTGTGCCGACCCAAAACGTCGTTGTCTCGTTATTCGGAAAATCTAGAGCAGTGATCGCGACTTCCCCAGTCTTGTTGTGGCCCGCATGGATCAGCTCGAGTGTTTCCTTGGACCGACATAAGCAACATCGAGCAGCTCATGAAACCAACCAACCAAACCTGGGGTTGAGCTAACATATCGACAAGCCAACTACAGACGGTACCATCCGTGCTGCTTGTGATGAGATTGTGAGCGTTTTGGGTCCCGACCATCTGAATGGCATAAACTGGATGCGTGTGGCCAGCTGCAGACAATGGAGTCTTTAGGACCGGTAAATGTTTTGACCGATTATCCCAAAGCAGAATTTGTCCAGAGTATGTGCCTCCGAATATTAAGTTGGAATGGAACGGCGAGAACATCACCGAAAGAACGTCAGACTTTCGAATCGTTAAACGATGATTGAAGACTGCATAGCGAGACGAACCTGTGAATGAAATACAAACTCTGGTCGTTCCACAGAGTGGGTATTCCAAACGGCAACAATCCCTGCAGGTTCGTTCAACGCAGCGTGATTTTTATTGTACGACGCAACGGTTAGTTCGGGGAACTAGGAAAATTAAATGTTACTGCCGCCCGGGGATGCGAGGCTTACTTTAGGGGACCAGTCAACGTCTGTTATCGAGCGATTCTTCCCGTACCGTTCGTTCCAGAATTCACAGACTCGCTTCACCCGTCGGCCTTCGGAGTCATCACTACCAGGAGTGTAAATGTACATTTCGCAAGCAGAAGAAAATACGCACCCCCCAGTTTCAGTCCCTTGCGTATAATCACTCATGTAATTATAATGGTCATTCAATACCCGATGGAAGATTTTCGTCGAATCGTCGATGAAATCTAGCACTTTCGGGTCGGACAAGAAAGCGGCGCGTTCCTCTTCGGAGAGTTCTGGGGCATTGGGATGAGTTGCGTCGGTGACAGATGTAAAAAATGGCGACATACCTCGGACCTCTTGCTCAATCTCCCGGTCAAGTTTCGCTGCTTCATCTTCCAGAGCTTGTTCGTAAGCTACCCGCTCAGACTCGAGTGTTTGCTGTACGAGAAGCTGTTGCCGGATCTTGTCTTCGAACGCTTCGGGAGCCTCTGTCTCAATTTCGACAGTCTGAATTTCCTTGTCGTACAAGATGGTGCGTGTCTGACCACAGGTCAGATTAAGTGAGACAATGGGAAATTCAGTGAACCTTCTGAGGGAATTCAAAAAGGTCCTTTTGGATATCTATTAAATCCGGTAGATGTCGCGGCGTCATCTCACTTTGAGCTGCAATGAGAGGGTGATCGTAACAAAACCGCGTTTCATACCGTTCAATAACGTGGTCGGTACCGCCAGAGGATACAGCATAGGGAGGCCGAGGACTTGCGCGGTCCACCGGTATATTGCTGGCGGGACTATTTCGGCCAGAACTAGAAAACTGGTGTACAGATGGACTGTCCGAACGGCGAGGGGTGCCTTTGCCGCTTCCTGGACCAAGTATACCGTCCAGTAAGACATTTAGATCTTCTTTGTCGTGCTCTCGAGTCGGTGGTGTGTCAGCAGCCTGGCTACGGAATTCACCAACTTGGAAGAATGCATGAGATGGAAACTGACACCTGAATTCCGGGTTCTTTTCAGTCTGTCTCTGTCGATTCGCGCTATGCGCAGTGCCTCAAGCTTCGCCTTCTTCTCTTCTATTTGCTGCCTTCGCTGCTCTGACATTTTTGGGAGAACGTCGAATGCGCTGTAATAGTTGTTGGCTGCAGAGCAAGAGATTCAGAAGGGTCACGAGCACGTGACAGCCAGTCGACGCGTTTTGCTCTCAACCATCAACTTCAAGCAATGCGAGACGGAACAGGAATGAGGACTATATGAAGCAAGAGAAGGGCTGGCCTGCTTGTTCCAGCTTGTTGTTCATTCTATTACTACAACGATCTATGGATGGCATGAACATCTCCGCTCCTTGTCCTGTCTCGGCACTCTGAATCTCTGACCCTGGCCTTCGACCATTCCATCAATCAAAAACAGAATCTCGCGGGATTTTTCGCTCGTTGACTTGGAACCGGCGGGAAGTTTCTCGCCGAGTTGCCATTCACTCCAAAGTTCGTCCGAATCTGTGCATCCTCGTACGTTACCGTTTGCCTTATGATCTGTATCTCTCAAGTTTGGTTCTATGACCAGCGGGCCCCACAAGGATTACACTCCGCATCCTTCATACACGGTAAAGGTCAGGTCACTCGTCTGCGGTTCCAACCTCGGCATTCGTTACTATTGGTACAGGCCAAGCCCGTGTCGTCGCTACAATACGTTGAAGAGGTATACTCGATGAAGATAATACCTGTATTTCGCTCCATGGCGAAGTCCGTGAATCAGGCTGGTCGTTTTCTTCAATTATTTACGGAGCCGCAATGTCAATGTAGCGTGGCAAGGCATTTGGGGTCTCTCAACGTAATGGCTAGCTCGTCAAACTCCCTCGTCTGTCGAGATTCGCTGTGGCTTGAACTTCAATGTCCTCCGCCGATGGAGTATAGGCACACCGGTCTATGTACGATGAAAGTATGTCCTCGCCTTCGGTGCTTCCATTTCTGGGGTGTGCTGTACTTTGTTGGATGCGTCATAAACCATCACAATGGGCTTCCCAGTGAAGTAGATGACCTTTTTTTTCAGTCAGTAGCCCTCTCCAAAGCGTGGATTGAATCCAACTAACCTTCAGTGCCCTCTATCATGATGATACATATCGACGATTTATGAAAGGTCCCGCAATTCGAATTTTTTTCGGTCATTTTATTTCTTGAAGCTAGATATATATGTCGAGTCGAGGAAGTATTTTCAAGTTCACGTCGGTCGTAGCAATTACTCCGACTCGCCGCGCCGCACGGACGCGATACGGTCACGTGTACGTGAACCCGTTTCCCGGGCCGCCGGCACAGCGGCGCGGCGTAATCTTGCCGAGTCCCTTAAAAGAGGTTGCTCTTGACCGCCACCGCTTGGTGTCCACCAGCGCACAATGGACGTCTCGGAAAGAAAGAGAATCGGACAAGTAAGCTTCTCCATCCCCCCACCTCATTGCTAGAATACCACGATCAGCATTTTGTCTTTGGATTCCATGGAACTTCCGTTTCGCCGGATATCAAGGCCCTCATCCAAGAGTACTACATCGGCAACGTGATTCTCATGAAGCGGAATGTCCTCAGCGCTGCACAAATTCGCGCCCTAGTTCGCGAACTGCAGACTCTAGCGCGGGATGCTGGCCACGCAAAGCCTCTGCTGATCGGCATTGACCAGGAGAATGGTATGGTGTGAATATCGCGCGTCCCTTCTAGATTTCACCTATCCCCAGGCCTTGTATCGGCCTTCAGCCGCCCCGACGCTGGCACTCAGTTGTCTGTGGTACCCCTCCCAGAGTTTGAATGCCGACCAATGTTATTATAGCCCTGGTGCAATGGCCCTCGCCGCAACGGGGTCCCCTGCCATTGCGGAGAAGGTATCTTTTGCGACCGGCAGAGAACTAAAACTAGTGGGCATAAATTGGGCCTACAGCCCTGTTGCAGATGTCAACTCTGACCCCCGCAACCCCGTTATCGGTAGGGTGTCAAGTTAAGCACGATGTCCCAACCGATCTCACACTTTCGCCAGGCGTTCGGTCGTTTGGGGATGGTAAGGCTCCTCCTGTAGATTTTGCATCGACTCAGAAATGGTCTCCAAGATCCGCAGCAAGTTGGCGCATTTGCCAGCGCCGTGGCCCTGGGGCTCACAAACGCTGGCATCGCACCGTCCGCAAAGCACTTCCCTGGGCACGGAGACACCTCCGTCGACTCGCACCTCGCTCTCCCGCGGATAATGAAATCCCCCGCCGAGCTGCGCACGACTGAACTGCCCCCGTTCGAGGCACTGATTTCAGGCGGGGTCGCGAGCATAATGACGGGGCACATGGCGCTCCCGGCCGTGACGGGCAGCGACACCCCGTGCTCTCTGTCGCGGGCGATCACGACGGACCTGCTTCGCGGGGAGCTGGGCTTCGACGGTGTCGTCGTGACGGACTGCCTGGAGATGGACGCGATATCGGACACGTCGCAAGGGGCGTGCGGCGTCGAGGAGGGTGCCGTTCGCGCGCTCGAAGCTGGCGCCGACGTGGTCATGATCTGCCACACAATAGCCTGGCAGCGCGGCGCCGTTCTCGCAACATACAAGGCTGTCGAGTCTGGGCGGCTGGCGCTCGATGAGACCAGAATTGACGCGCTCAAGGACAAATTTGTGGGCACCTGGGAGGACGTCCTGGGCGAACGAGACGATTTCGCGGTCCACTGGGCCAAGGCAAAAACGGACGGCGCCGCGTTGAGCGACAAGGCGTATCGAATGTCGACAGCCCTCCTCAACGGCAATGACGGGCTGCCACTGAGACCCGGCCAACCCATCGCCCTTTTCACTCCACCCATGGAAAGCCTCAACAAGGCGGTCGACGACGCCGACGGCATTTTGCGCACAAAGGACGGCGCGCTTCGGAACACGGCAGGCCCTTCATTCCTCGCGTTCGCTGAATCGATTGGTAAACGCGCGCCATGCACGCACACTGTATATCAGCAAGGTGCAGAGCTCACGGTGTCCGACGAGTGCGCTGCTGTGATATTCACGCTCCGCAATGCCGATCGGTCTCTGTGGCAGCTAGATTCATTGCAGCGATTGGCTAAATCGGTGCAAGTTCCGATAATTGTCGTTGGAAGTTGCGCGCCGTACGACTCGGCGAGCGTCACCCAACCTTATGTTGCGTGCTTCGAGTATACCCCCGCTGCACTCGAGAGCGCTGCTAGTTTTATATTCGGGGAGCACGGTGCAGCGGTCGGAACTGTGCCCGTCAATTGCAGGTGATTCATGTCATGGAATTAAAGAAAAGATGCAATAGTACTCTATGTGCCTACTCGCCCCAAACAGCCTCAGCATCGACTTCTCTGGGCCCGCGGACTTGCGATTCCGTCGATGGGTGGTTCGCGTTCAAACCGGGATGGTCATCTCCTGGTAGGGCGACCGCGCCGTTAGCTTCGACAGCTTGCCGGCTGTAGAAGTAAGCGTGGATGTAAGCAGCGATCAAAGCTAGAGGGTGCAGTATCGTGAATACGAGGAGAGTAACCTGTTCATCGTGAGCTTTAACTGGGGTTTCTGCACGTAGAATAAATGCACCCACATAGACGATCTGTGGTTTGGGTCGCAATGCCCACATGCTCACGGCGATCCATGTGGACGCTACACACCACACAATATCGCGCCTGAGAGCGATTACAATAAGGCTGACGAGGTTCGTGCCAAGGACGACGCCGAAGCCAGGCCAAGGATGAGATTGGTAGTCTATCGGGGTACCATCGTACATTGGAGTGTACGTCAGGCCGAGTTCCACACTAATCAAGTCATTAGAAGGTGCGTGCATGACGGAGAACTCGAGTTAATTACAAGAGCGTGAGCGGGAACATGAGCGCGAATTGGAGCACGAAGAAAAATCGGAGAGGGGCGTGAATGAGCGCCATGTCAAAGGGCCGGGAGGTAGTCGGGGCGTGGTATGTGAGCAGTGATATGTTTGAGTACAGGAGCAGGATAAGGAGAAGGCCTTGAAGAATCGTGGCAGTCAGGAACCATTCAAGAACCTAGGCACGATGAGGGCAAAATAATGTCGAGCATGGAAGACTTACCCATGCTACCGCCCATAAAGCCATGATCCAATTTGCAAACACAAGGGAGAGCCCAACTCCTTTGGTCAGAGTTCTCTGTTAAAAAATCAGCACTGGCTCTGATCGAGCGCGAATAGTGGTCAACTTTTGTTTCTGGTTTTCTCGCGAGGACGAGTAGAACACAGTAGCCAATTTGGCCCAAGTACATCGCCGCAACATACACTGAAATAACGGCTGGCTTTGGGGAAATGGACGTCGGAAACAACTTGGCAATCGTGTGTATTGAGGGATTCAACGCGAGGGCGCAGACCATGACAGTTGCGATATTTATGAGCAGCGACAAGGGGGTCAACACCTGGAGTCTAGGATGGATGAGCGATGAGTTGAATGAACCGTCCAAGACGAACCGGACGAGGGCGAGATAATCGCGGACCGCCGGGTGAGACATGTCGATTGGAAGAGAGTCCATGGTCAGTGTGGAGATGGCAGGACAAGCCAGTACTTAAAGCCCATTTCCTTGACGTCACTCAGCGTTTGTTGTGCCTTGTTGATTCATCGCGTCGCGTCTTTACCTTTTTGGGTTTCCTTTTTTGGTTTCTTTCTGACTCCCAACAATGTCCCTGATCAAACCGAGTGGGCGCAAAGGACCCGTCTCCAGCAAGCCTGCTGGTCGCCGCAACGACAACAACAGAATCTACGGCTGTCCGCTCCCTACCGTGTTCTGGTATCCGCCTCCGACCCGCGTCCGCTCCATCCTCGGGCTTCTCGGTCTCACCTTGACCAAGGTAGAGACCCCCCAATGTCAGGGCGTCTTTGACGAGGCAACCCGTTCAGTCTGGGTCTCGAGCAAGAATGACTCGACAATACTCTGGAGGCGAGGCTTCTTCGGCAAGGGCGACTTGTCGAGGAGTGAGCCCAGCTGGCTCGCACGCCAGATCAACAACAGACGCACTGCAGGGAACCGTGAGCTCCCTATGTCCCCCGATCTTTTGCGCACCGGGATCGACCATTACTCATGCAGGTCTGACACCGGAAGAAATGACCGCAAAGCGTCGCGCCGAGCGGAAACAATTCAAAATTGACCGCGCAAAGGCCATCGCTGCCGTAGCAGCCGAGGCCGAAGCCGTCTTCGAGTCCGAGGGTCGCGTGGTTGTCCCCGCCCTCTCTGGGCCCTCGATCCCATCTGCCGCGACGTGGAAACCGGCGCCAGCACCAACAACGGAACCCCCAGATACGCCTGTGACGCCTCAGGACGAGGCTCCTCCACAGGAAGAAGAGCCGCCAGAGGACCTCGAGCACCTCCAGCTTACCCTTCCTGAAGCCTTTTTCCTACTATGGAATTTGGATTGCCTAACCGTTGCTGACCCCCATACGGTAGCTCCAGAAATCCCAGGCCCGTTTCCCCACTAAAACAGTGTATAGAACGAACTACTAAGTATCCAGCAAATCTGGATAGCCTTCCAAGCCGCACATCTAACGCCGCAACTTTTTGTATCGCCCAAACCGACGCCGGTGCTGCAATTCGACAACCCGTTTCTGATAAACTACATTGTGTACCACCACTACCGTTCCCTGGGCTGGGTAGTCCGCAGCGGCATCAAGTTCTGCGTTGACTACATGCTCTACAAACGGGGTCCCGTCTTCAACCACGCAGAGTAAACGTGTCCTCCTCTATGGCTCCTCCATGCGCTCATACTCCGCCTCTTAGATTTTCAGTGGTGGTCTGTCCGGTCTACGAAGATCCCGCCGACCAAGAAGCGTCTTCCATTGACCTGCACAACGCGTCCGCATTCCCGTGGTCGTGGCTCAGCACGATCAACCGCGTAAACAGCCAAGTCTACAAAGTATGCACAGTACCCTCTCAGCGTCCCTCGACTAACAAACAATCCTTCCGGCAGACTCTGATTCTGACCTACGTCACGATACCAGCGAGGTCGCGTGTACCTCTCGACGTGCTCAACTCTCCTGCCTGCTTGCAGTATTATTCCGTGCGCGAGGTGACCGTCCGGCGGTTTATCCCGGCTCGTATGCGCGACTGAGCTACGCGACTAAGAGCAATGCAATTTTTGATTTTTTGATCATATATATGTACGCCCTACGCAGCATTACATTGTACACCACCCACCACCCCCCACCCATTCTTGCGCCCATCTACACGGGCAATCACAATGCATGATGATTTGAGAGAACGAAAAAATGCGATGAAGGAGGAGGCGAATAAAGATAATTACGTGCTGTTGATGCGTCCGGGAGACAGATTGACCAGAAGAGAGAGAGATGGGAGGAAAAGTTAGATGGGGGCTGGAAAGATAACCTGGATGATCGATCGAGAAGCGGCCGGCCTGCTGCTCTTGTCATATTGCACCTTGGATGAGCACCTTCCGGTATTTGGTGTCGAACGCCTGCGTCAGCTGGGGGCCCGCAGGCTTGCAGTCCAGCATCTTCTGTCCGTCAGGGCTAGTGGGGTTCGTGAAATAGGCGGCAGAGTGGTCGGCGAGGAATTCGCGGGCTTGCTGCAGGCTCTCGAACGCTAGCTCTTGATGAATGAAGGAGAGCGGTATCGTTTTATATCTGTCGACCCGTCAGCAACACGAACGCGGCGCAGGGCGGGCGGGAAGACTGACGCTTTGGTGATCACCATGAGCGCCTTAGCTCTCTCACGAGCGACAAAATGATCCATGATATACGCGCCCATGTTCGGGGATGTGGAATACAACCCGAACAGTGCGTGGTAATTTCCCATTGCAAGTGCGCGCTGTACGCTGAGCGCATGCTGCACTGCAGGATCCGCCTTCTGTTTAGGTGTTAGCTGACCTACATATAAATTCAACTCTACGAGCAAGACGTCAGGATTGAGCCTTGGGACGAAATCGTTGACGAACCAGATTTATTGCGCCCATGCAAGAGCATGAGGATGCGATAGGCCGTAAACTCCTCAACTCTGCCCGGGATGCCGAGGTCGTACAGAAGCTTCAACGTAGCCTGGCACTGGTTGTATTCGACCATATCACCCTGGACGGCACCGGTGAAAATATTGACAGGTCACGCAAGACTGGATACCGTACACATTCCAACGCAATCCGTCCATGTATCTCATACACCTGGACCGTGAATTCATTCTTGATGCGTTGTACCTACGAAGACGAAAAAGGAAAACACAGAACCTGATGCCACCTGCAATTCGGAAAGATGGGGAGACGACGCACTGTGAGATCTAGACGGAGACTTTTAAACTGACTACATATCCAGTTGTACGGTGTCCGTTCACGGAACCGCTTTTTTAGCTCGAGGAGGGTTTGCTGGAGAATAGGATAGGGACGTATTTGTTCCGGTTTCGGTTCCTGAAGGGCTCTTTCAGCCCGGCGCTCCAGTTCATAGACGACCAACCAAAGACGCACCGTAGTTAGCCGCAGATAATCCTTGAATATCTCCTTCGAGGTCCCGACGATAGTATGCCGATCCCAGTCCATGACGTTCTGCGATTTTATGCTAAGTGAGAACGCTCGCTCTTTCGCAAAACCGCAAAACACGCACTGGATCCGCCTCCGGATCATCAGGGTTCCCAAAGTTCCCAAAGGGCGAAGCAGAGCGAGAGTTGGAGCCATTGAACAGATGAGAAGTGTGGTAATTTGCCTTGAGAGACACCTGCCCGCCGACACGCGACTTTTCCCGCTCGATCTCGTGTTCCCGCTGAAATCGCTGCGCCCGCTGCTCTACCGCCGCGCGGTCATTGGGGTCCAAAGCAGGCGAAGACGTGCTATTCTTCAATGCCTTCTTCACCTTCTTCGAGGCGGGCGAGTTTTCGTGGCTGCTTCCGACGTTAGCGGATTGCACGCGAGTGTATCATGCGTACTTTTTGCGCTTCAAGTTTATGTTGAATTGGGGCACAGGTTGAGGCAGCAACGCCTTGAGCTGGACGCCCGCCCAGTCGGTGGTCCAGAGAGTATGAGCCGCAAAAGCGTCAGCGATCACCTGTCGTAGTTCAGCTTGGGCTTCAGTTCTGTTGGTATCTGTCATTTGTCCCAGACATTTCGCTACCCAGTCCCTATAGAACGAACAATTGAGATAAAGCGACGAGAGTAGGCTGAACCTCCGCACTTGAGCTGTGGAGGCCATGCATCTGCAGACATGTTGAACGGTGTGAAGGGAGTGAGTTGATGTTGATGACACAAAACCAAACATGCAAATTCAATATGGACACGAAATTAAATTTATTGCTTGTAAAAACAAAGAGTCCCCCTCTAATGTGTCTTATCTACCGGTGGGTCGTATACTGGAATCCGGGCTGAGCAGATGCAACTTGGGCGATACAGAAGAAAAAACATACTGAGTTTCCTGTTCTTGATGGGAGTCCACTTGAAGCGCTTGACATACAGACTGATGAGCATCATGGTGGAGAACAGAATAACGGCCTTGATTCCAGTCTTTTTCCTCTCGTCGTGTTCCGGCTCGGCGGCCCAGTTCAGGAATGTCACGACATCCTTGGCCATCTGCGACGTCGTCGCCGGGGTTCCTAAAGTCGCGTCAAGACCGCCAGAGAAACAAATCTCGAGACGACTTGCCATCTTCGTACTCGACCAGACCGTCAAACAGGACTCGGGCCATGCCAATAGCTCCACCAGGGAAGAACGGGTTGTAGTTCATCCCCTCGCGGACCTCCACGCCAGCCGGGGGATCGACATAGCCAGTGAGCAGGGCAAAGATGTAGTCCTGTACCGCACCAGGATGAGCATGGTGCAGAAAACATGTTCAACGCGAACATACAGCACCACCGTGGCGCGCCTTGACGATGAGACTCAAATCGGGAGGCAAAGCGCCCGCGTTGCCGGCTCTGGCAGCCTCCTCGTTGGCGTACGGGGGCGGCATGTAATCGGACAATTTTCCGGGGCGTTGGAACATCTCTCCCTGGTCGTCGGGGCCGTCCTGATACTCGACTTCCTCGGCCATGGTCCTGGCTTCGGTGACGGTGTGGGAGACACCGACGAGGTTGCGCCACGCAATGCGGTCGAGGGAATGGCACGCGGCACAAACCTCGCGGTAGACTTGATAGCCTCTGCGGATACTGGAGAAAAAACTGAGCACGAGTTCGGACGGGGCGGCCTCGGAGAAAGATACCTGGCGTGGTCAAACGTGTCGAGGAGGCCCTTGTGGGGCCACGGGTACTCGGGAGGATGAAGCCCCTCGTCGCTGTCGAGGCCGGCGTATACTTGGGGCAGAAAGGGCAAGGAGGCGTAGAGATGGGTGTACCATGCTACCGAACCAGCAGTGAAGAGAGACACCGATGCGAGGGTCATTCGGGAGTTGAGAAACGACTGAAATTGATAGTTTAGACGCCTGAGAGAGGAAGAAAGGTAAGAGGAATACCTCGAACGCGCTGGAGGACGACGCGGTGGACGCATTGCGGACCTGCTGGACGGTGAGACTCGGTTGAAATTGGGAAGCAAGGGGAATGGATTACTGCAAATGCGAGGGGACTTTTTAGGCGGAAAGCAGGGCTGGAGGCTGCCTTCCTCAGCGCTCCGGCACTCAACTGCCTCGACAGCATTTTGTGGTGGTTCAGACGGAGAGATGCGATACGCCTGATGCGGCATCACCCGGCCCAATCGCTTTTCTTCGATAGCTGATTTTCTTGTATTTCTTTTCTTATGTGGATGAACCAATTCTTTCATGGAAACCGCACCGAAATGCATAAATGAAATGGTCCGAGTACAAAAACCGTGTAAAGATTAGAGGAAAAAAATAAAAGTCCCATCCACCTCAGAACAGGCACTCGCAGACCTCTGTTCCAGCAAGTCAGTCGAGGTAAAACTTACAACGCAATGTCGACCCACCTTCAGCGCAGCAACACAGACACATGCCCGCTAAACAGGCCATGCACCCGCCAGAGCCACCGGACTGTTGCTGTGCGGGTTGTTGCCTAGGTAGAGTAAACAGCTGCACAGACGACGACAAAGCACCGGTCGTACACATAGATGGTTTGCGGACCAGGATTCGGCTGGTAGCCTTGCTGGGGATAGCCCTGTGGTGGTCCCTGGTACTGCGGCTGACCCTGGTATCCCCCCTGCTGGTACGAGTTTTGCGGTTGCTAGCGAGAAATGATCAGCTTTCGAAGTAACATCACGAAACGGAGCAGAGCCAACGCACCTGGGGATAGTAGCCGCCCTGTGCCTGCTGAGGACCACCTGGACGAATCAACGTCAAAAACCGTTTAGACTTTCGACATGGGCGCCCAAAAATGGGTAGGATTTTGGCGCTCGAGTTGACGCGCACCTTGGGGCGGGTAGTACGGCTGCTGCTGCTGTCCTTTGTAATAATCATTGGCAGCCATGGCGTTCAAAAGGTCGTGGAGTTGGCGTAAAAGTGAAAAGTGGTGAGATTCGTAGGCAAGATGGATGTAGTGCGAACAATTTTATAAGAGGCGACCGCAGTCAGTTGCGGAACAAAGGCCACGTGGTACTTCTAGACACAGCATCCTCAAACTCCTCTTACGCGGCTTGGCGCTGGTCCGAGTCTCGACAAGCCGAGCCCGACGCCGACGCCCCGAGGCAGTGTACACTGTAAATCGCAGCTGGCCGCAGCCAGGCGTAACATTAACACAGAACGAATAGTACTAATAAGTAATTATAAACAGCGAACGAAGGGGCGGTCCAAATAATAATAGTCGTCGCGGAGAGTTCATTATGGTCGTTCAGGTCCTCGCACCCTGACGGAGAAACGTCTGCGTAAGTCTTGTTTGAGCTTGAGCAACGGATGAGCCGCGTCCGCGAGAACAAAAATTAAGGAAGCACAAACGGGCGGCGATGTATTCGTGGTAAGGGAGAACTTCAAAGGTGCTGGTCCGTGCTTGCGCGAGCATCGTGCCCTGCTCGGCGATGCCGGACGAGTCGGGCCTACGGAAGAAAAAATGAGGATAAAGCAGGCAAACAGGCGACTGTCCGGACCCGGCGGTGACTCGCCTGCTTATCCTCACTAGGGTGATGCCCAGCTGAAAACGGCCGCGCCATTTAACGCTGACGTCTGGAAAAATAAAGAAAAGGCCCATGTTGCCGTTCTGGTCTTCCAGGTGGTCCACAGACGATACAAGATTACCGTATAAAATAGGTTGGGGCATGCCCTGTCTAAATCCTGGGCCGGTCGTAGAGGACCCCATGTCCAAAGGTGTGAGCCCGTTCTCGCTGAATAACGAAAGATGTGCGATCAGAAAAGGTAATTCTTCTTCACTTTGCACAACGCTGCGTCAGCCTGATTTTTTAAACGGCAACGAGGAAGGCATACATACGGTATAATGGAGTTGCCGTTCGAGTCCCACACAGTCAGTTGAACGACCATGGGCGGAGTCAATGGCAGGCGGGAAAGCCTGGCATGCCCGAATTCGGCGGTCTTTTGGGGGTGTTGTACGACAGTGAGCTTATATGTTCTGGGCCAGCACGTCAACAACTCGGGCGGTTAGACAAACCATGTCGAGATGTACCGATTGTGATTATTGGCAAGCAGAGAGGATAATTGAATACGAGGATTTGAGCGTATTTGAGGGCGGTGCGTTGCATATTCTTTAATGGAGTTGTGGCTGGACGGAGTACTGCGACTTGAGGAAGAACCATTGGATGAAAACCCAACGGACGCGGCTGTCGTTTGGGGCGACGAGTGGCCACTGCTCGTCGATGTCGAGCCATTCGATAAAAGGTTTCTCCGATCCGAAAATGTGGTCGTAAAGTTTGAACGAGCGTGAGTTTTCGAGGCTTGCACATGATGCAAATTCCTCATTTTCGTGACAGAGTTCATAAAAGAAGTCGGGAAAAGAAATATCTGATGAGCAGTCAAAAAAAAAAAAGACAAAAGCTCCATTAGCCGACCTTCGGGTTGTAGCCCGCTTGCGGACGATGCGTCGGCCGTCGGGCTAAGAGCCTGCGTCGGTGCGCATTATCTGTAGGACAATCAGGTGGCATGCTGGACGGCCGCGCGCACAAGCGCAACTGCGAGCGACTCCAGCAACAGGAGTAGGACTGGGAACCGAGAAGAATGGCAGAAGAATGGATCATTTATATTATAGGGTGGAGGCGACACAACCGCACAGAGTCATTCCGGGTTCTGGAAGATGCCAAATCACTGGATCGATATGTGTGCGCACCACGACGTGTTCAGATCATACCAGTCAAACAGTTCGGGGGAAGGCAGGTTCGAAATAGGCTCACAATCTCAATGAGGCGAGAAGATCCAGAGTAAGGGGGAGGATTATGTTTAAACACAGGCCGACAATGATCAAACGTTCTTTTTCACATAACTCCAGATTCCTGCCACGCCTGACATGAAAGTTGCCGCCGCGAGCGCAGGTCTTACTCCAGCTGATGGTGATTTTAAAAAAATCAGGACGACGGATAAAAGCAGTATGAGACGTAGAATTCGCACCGGTAGATTTGTATATCGCCCCGGTGATTCCTCCAGCACCCATGCTGCCGAGAATATCGTGCTTTCCGCGCATAGCATCGATCGAGGAGTTAACTCCGTTGTACACGAGTGCTAGAAAAGGTAGAAAGCGTCATAAAAGACTGTCGATCGTACCGGTAGCAGAGTTACGGACCGAGGACCCCAGCCGAGTTTCCGATGAAAGTGCCTCTCCTAGTCACCGAATTGAGGACGCTGTTGATCCTTAACCGCGTATTTGACACCGCAAGAGGCCTGGTAGCGCCCTCACGTACGCCCCATGCCCCGCCAAGTGCCAACCCTTGGAGAAACGCTTGAGCATGTGACGGCAAAGAACAATAAGAGCGACTAAAGATGGGATGTCCGAGATGAAGAGATAAGGTGAGAGAGGCATAAGCGAGACCGGGAGCACGCCATGTATCAAATGCAGTAATTTGAAAGAGATCTGAACGCACCCCCAAGATACATAGTGCCCGTTCCGTAGCAGAGATCATCACTCCACCCCCTGGATGGGATTGCGGTAGAGGCACCAGGAAGCTCGTTTGTTTTGTCATCGTCCAGAAGCAGATAGTCCAGTTTATCACCCAGGTCTGCGAGGGGATGCAGCTTGGCGGGATCGTATGCACCCATGAGAAGTTCGGAGGCGGTAGCTACATGGTCGAAGCCTGTAGACGAGGTCTCTGGACGAGAGAATGTCGCCGAGCGGAGATAATCTGTGGGATTCGACGAGGAAGACGAGGCATCGGGCTGCTGGGTTTCGCTTTTGGGGGCCATGGAGGAGAACGGCAAAAAAAATGGATGACAAAGCGATGATCGAGTCGGACCGGGCCGTGACTGCCGTCACTCTTTCTCCGACAACTTATGTGGCGGTTGACAGTATCTCGGTTAAGCAGGCCAGCCTCTCGTCCCAGGGCTCTGGTATCTTCCTCGAGGAGTAAGCTGGGTTTAATCTAACATAATTTATGTTCTCCAACCCGGGAATCAGGATGGGCCACATCCACAACACCTCATTCGACTGCTTCTGATCCAGCCGAGGTGAGTCGGTGAACGCCACTGAACTGTCGTGAACAGCCATAAACTCCCGGAAGGTCGAGGCTCTGCGATGTATGGAATTGGGAAATTCATCACTTGAACAAGGCGACGTTTCGGCCGCAAAGGAACTGTACAAGAGAAGCGCTGAAATACGGCGCAATGCCAGTTCCCTGTTTAATCTTGGCGTAACGCACTATCATCTCAGTATGTCAATGCGCCGGACGGCGGCGCCTTTCCTGAAACCAGTCAGAGGAATTTGATGAGGCGATTGCGTCCTGGAAGGAATCTATTGTCCTTCAACCCTCAAGCCCAGACGCTCATACAAGTACGTTCATGAAAAATTGAACAATCACCGCGTTCATTTTAAATTTTCCTCTGAACAGATCTTGCTTCGGCATATATTATGTCACCTGTTGCTCGACCAGACCTCGCCTTGAAACATTTGCAGTAATGACCTTCCTCGATCAATGAACCGGATATTGATGTCGGATCCAGTATCGCTTCGACGCTTTCTCCGGAAGACCCCGAGATTGCGTTTAACCTTGCCGCTGTTCTCGAAGCCAGTCGGTGTTCCCCTTATTGTCCCTATATTTATATGAACATTTCTTTACAGCCGGTAAATTAGAAGAAGCCTTGGAGCAATATCAGCGCAGCAAAGATCATGGCGTCGAGGTGAGAATATACCTCGATTGAGCTGAATCCCGACTAACGCGGGAAAAAGAGGGCCTCTCTGCATATCAGAAATGTCAGCGCAAAGATCTTGGGTCGTAAAATGAAGGAGGCTGAAGAAGCAGAAAAAACATCAGAGCGTTGATCACTATCATTTGGGTCATTCTCAATTCGCGGCAAATGGGATTAACCACTATTGTACATTTTCAAGTGCTCGGCGCCTACATATAATACACCCGACCTTCTAGAGGTACGCCCGTTAGACCTCAGCATTTACAGCATTGCTATCAGCGGAGTGTCCAACAACCAACTGTGACTGGGGGGCAGAGGCAGCTGGGTTTGGAGGCGTATGTGATGCGGCCTGGATTTGGCTTTGCCCGGAGAGTGCATCCCATCTATTTACGCCCCGCGGCGGCGCGCCGCCAGTGCCGCGAAAAGGACCAGTGTAATTGACATTATGACCACCGCCGCGACCACGAGTTGCTCGGAAGGACCCGCCTCGAGGATAAGGTGAACCGCGGGTCGAATGCTGAAAGACGGCGGGACCCACTGATGGAGGAGGGACGGAGGGCGCGTCTCGAACGCGATGAAGGATGGTGGCAAGACTCGAGTGTGAATACGAGATTTCTTGTTCCGACGGTTTTAGATATATTATCCGGTCATATCCTTCGTCTTCGGACGGGGCTCGGTACTGTGAGGAAAATCTCTCCAAAATGGAGAGTGCGGCTTCAGGGTCGTGGATTGTAGGATGCCCCGTTCCTGCAAGAACACATCGGTTGAGGTATAATGGAAAGCCGTGGATCGAATTAACTTACGCGTTCGAAGACGGGCGGCACAGACCTGCACGCGACATACATAGTCAGAACCGGTAACCGGGAATGGGACATAACCTACCTCTTCTGGGGTGTCGAAGACCTGATAGAATGGAGAGTAAGAACCGATTTTCGGCAAGACGGTAACAACCTCCGCGCTGGACTCACAATAACCCAAATCAAAGTTCCTGGGACTTCGCGGGCAATTCGGATCCAGTGAGCCCTCTGCCTAGAGTTCGCGCGTCAGTATAAGCCCGGGGATGAGACACGTCCCGTACGAGGGGTCAAAATTGGTTCTATCAATACACACTGAGGAGCCATTCCTGAGGGCCTCTCTAGAAACGTATTCGACCTGCCGCCTATCACCGAGATCGTCTTGGTTGCACCTAGTTGTATCAATGCATTTTTTCACACCGAGACTGATGGTCGGATGTTACCTGCGAAATTCAGGGAAATGTGCTTCAAGAGCCTGTGCGAAAGTGCTCTTGCCCGAACCAATGAGCCCAACTAGGATGAGTACCACCTGTTTCCCAGCAGTTGCGGATTGTTCGATATCGGTCATGGAGCAGGATTCAGACGTTTTGAAGAGAGATCTATCCGCCGCTTATAAGTAAAGTACTGACATCCAAATCCGGAACCGGGTACTGATTTATGATCGTGACTTCGAATGACTTTCTCTGATTTCGGCCATTCAAGTGAACGCGAAAATAATTGCCAAGTGGCAAAGAATTACACATTAAATGAACGATATCCGACTGAAGACCGTCCGTAGTCCAATGGGCGTTAAACAGAGAACAAGATTGCTTAATGGGCGCTCAGCGCTCAACGCCCATTCACCGTAGCCGTCGAGTCCCGGCGGGCTACGCTGGAAGGGCCAGCGGCAGTGGAACCAGCCTCGGCAGGAGGTGGCTGGTTAGGATGACCGGGGATCTTGTCAATCTCCTTCTTCGCCTCCTCCCAAGCTTCCAGGTTCTGCAAGGGGGATGTTCGAGACACACCATGCAGATGGAACAAGAGGAATACCTTTTTGCACCATTCGCGATGGGTCCGCGCCATACTTATAGCCATCTCTCGCAGATCAGCAACCTTCTGCCTCTGGAATCGATCCAGATCTGCTTGGATGGTGGAGCTTGAATACTTGAGGTCCTGCGCGGACAAATGCAGTGCGTCCTCAAGCTAGAATAGTGTCAGAAGCGAACTACATTAGTAAAGGCGAACGTACTTGAGATATGCTTTCACGTGTCTTGGTAATACCATTCCTCCGCGCCGTCTCTGGATCCACATCCATCATACCGTGGAGAGTGTAACTCAATGCATTCAACAGGCCCATTCCCGGAGCTCGCCGCCTCGCTGGGTTTGGACCAGGATGCGGGGGCAAATACGCAGATTGAGATTCCTGACTCTGCGGTTCTCCACTCTGCTCTTCAGTTGGGCTTGCAGCAGAATGCTCGCTGTTCACTCGCCCCCGACCAAGAGCCAACTCTAAGCGACGGGCCTCCCGCTCACTTTTCTCGAGCTCTTCCAGTTGTTCCCGCTTCGACTCCAGCGCATCCTGCGTCATCTCATACTGGACGTGCTTCTGGTGGCGGTATGCCAGCAACTTCTTTATGATGGAGGCAAACTGGCTGTACTCGTGCAAAGGCTCTGCCCAGGTTTGTTCCAGTCCTTGAAGCTGTAAAACTAGATGTATCAGTGTAACCGAGGAAAGCATTGTTTTCTTACAAGTTTGGTCGTGGACACGTAGGTGGCATCGATGGCTTGACCCGTCTTCTCGATCGCCCCCGACAACTCGCCACTCTCGTGGAGACTGAATCCGTTCAGCGCCGCGCCGAGATCCGCATGGTCCTGAGCTTGGTCTAGATAACATAAGTGAAAAACATGTCGAGGGGTATTAACACAGACATACCTGGACCACCGCTTCAATGTCCGCCGAGTAACCTTTTCCATCGGTCCGCTGACATGGTTGGCAAACTTATTAGTAAACGCCTCCGAGTCGAGGAACCGCTGGTCTGGGTGTCTCAAAGGATGGGCCGCCGAGGGATTGGGTAATGCCGCATAAGCAGGTGAAGCATTCTGATCGGTGGGATTGTGTGAGGGGGCCTTGAGTATGTTCTTGGGCAGAAGCGAAAGCGGTGGTGAATTCAGGACTTCACTCTGGAGGAGCACATGATTAGCATGCATACACAGAAGGACACACGAGAGTACCCAGGAGACCTCTCCGTCCAGGAAACGGTGGAAGACATGGTCGTTTGAAAGGATCGGATGTCTCGCGACGCGATTCAAGAATGTCTGCAGCATACGCTTCCTCCGTGAGATGAGGGGCGGCGTCCTCTTTCGCCTTGGCCTGTTTTGACCGCATAATCACCCAGGGTCTGCTTCGAGGGTATTGGGGGAATAATAAGCGTGGGGTACAGCTTGACGAGGTTCAAGCGCAAAGACTCGAATTCGGAATAACGGTGTCGAGCTTCGGCATTCTGCACCGAGGTCAAGACTGTGGCGTTCCACCATAAAATAGGACTTTACCCCAGTCTGGATGACGTATACAATATACGGTGAAGTAGCATTGACAGAGGTCTTCTGCGCATCCGTGATCTTATAGAGTCGATTAACTTACGGTCCAGTTGAACGGAACCCCGCCACGTACCAATATTTCAACATCATCGCCCGAATGTAGCACACGGTCGCGCGTGCAGCAAAAGTCACTCTTAACCGTCGCCTGGGCTGTCTGTGGGTGCCTGGAGAAGGAAAGGGTCGTGTTAAGCTGGGAGACGGCGGTGAAAGCTGTCGAGAAGGGTTCGGCGGGGGCGACGGGGGGCTCAGACAGGTCAACATTGGAGGGGGACGGACTGCGCCGATGCGAGACGGTCGGAATCAGACTCGAATGGATTTTCGTCTTCGAAAGCCTCCATTGAGAGCGACTGCGGTGGAGAAATCGGCTAGTTGTACTCCTCTGGTCGGTGTCGAGATACGGGAGCTACTAATCGGCCAACAAGGACTAGAGAGACTCGGGGGTGGGGAGGAGCTTTGCGATGAGCGCTATATGGTGCAGCAAGTACCCAAAGGTACAAGACGCGTCAAAGTGCTTATTTGTCCGTGTTCGGCACGGGCCGCTAGGCTCCGCCCAACATGCCAGCCCCTATCCCAGGCACTTATGACAGACTCGAACAACTCTGGCGTCTCCTCGCAAGACAGTGTATACTATCTCTCTCTCCTTGCTTCTCGGCTCCAAACCGACTGGGACGATCACAACCTTGCGGTCTCCCTGGCAGGAAAAAACATCAAGGGGCCAAGTTCGACTGCCCAATTCCTAAATCATTTTCTACCTGCCTGAGTCGAGGAAAAGGGCCAAAGACTAATTTCACTGTGGTGGTCACGGTTGGGTCCATCCAGTTGACTGGCGTCGGCGTCTCGGTGGTGTCGAGGTCAAATCATGTCAATTTCTTCCTCTCTGCCAAACACTGACTCATCTTAGCCCGGGCGTCCCAAATGGAAGGCAGGATACTACTTACCCGACGACCCACTTGGTGACAAGGACTATCCCTCATCACGATTCGGGTTTCTTGTGCGTTCTTACCCGTTCTGATATGATCGAGCTGCTTATCTTCCCCAGAGATACGTTATTGGGTCTGGGGAAGGATATCACATACCTATCTCTCCCTCAGATTTCCAAAACTTTGTCTTCGAAAGCTTGACCCTTTTGCGCGCCGCCAGCTCTCGTATCAACGCACAACCGGACCACCAGAACAACATAGTAGAGGCTGTGGTTCTCTATTTTGTCGCTTCCTGCTGGCAGAAAATCCAGGCGAGGCATTATCTTCTCGCCAAGACATATGTCCTCTCTTTGCTCGGCTCGTGGAATGGCTCTTACGCCTACAACTTGCGAATATAACCGTAAAAGTCAAAGATGCCTTTCTTATGCGCGTACTCGACAACTGAGGGATAGCTCACAAAGGGGACCAGTTCTCTTTCGGACCTGAAAATGCTGTAATTTGGTGGTCAAGCCTCATCGGACTAATCAAGCGATTCGATAGTTGCTTTGAAAGCAAGGACAAGGATGTTGTTCTCCTTTCAGTGTTGTCGAGGGTCCTTACATTCCTTGCTCTTGGCTATTCAACTTCTCTTTGATGCTCGACTCTCTCAGTGCTCACCTGAAAAAATGCAAACTCTACGGTATGTTTGCTTGATCGATCCTTCTTAATGAATCTTACCATGGGCGCGGTACGTGTAGCAGGACTGACCGCAAAAGATGCCAAGGAAAATTCCCCGGTGTAGAGAGGCTGGAAATGGACATCGGAGACGACAGAAAACGACACTGAATTCTTCGATGATGCATTAACATCTGGTAATATTTGCGCAACAATGTACGCCTTTATTGATTTCGCCATCTCATCAACCTAGCCAACCCTTTACCTTCAATGACTCCGCACCATGCCTACTTCTATCAAGCAGTGTGCCAACTGTGTGCGTGGACGGCGGGTCCGCGTCCCTTCTTCGTAGCCACATTACCCGATCGTCAATGCCGATCAACGTCTCCCTCGCAGATCTACCGGTAGGTGACGTCAAAACCATCACATCTGAAGAGCTTGTGGCGTACTGGACCCAGCGCGTAACTGGTCATCTGAGATCGGGACCTCGGCGCTCAACAGGTTGAAGAAGGATCCTCCCAAGAAAACGGACTCAGAGGGAGCCTGCCATTGCGAAGCAGGCCTGATGGCCTCAATAGTCCTGCAATGCAGAAAGCCGGAAGACATCGCCAATAAGGAGCCTCCAATAATCTAGGAAGCTTTAGAGACGATGGTAAGCCACTGTTTTCTTCCATTTTTCAGTCACGACAATATGTTTGCTCAGGGTATCCAAGACCAGACCGAGTTTGTGATTGGGATGGCGAAAAAATGCTGCCCTATATGCCGAACACTCAGTGATCTGATCCAGGAAACCTACCAGCTCCAGTTGAGCTTCCTGGGCATTACAGCAATTATCGTCCATGGGTATCACCCGCATGGTTGCTGACAACCTCCTGGCAAAGTTGGAGGGAGAGTTGTTGAGTATCGTCCGGAGAATGGTCGAGGCGCGCGACCCCCTGCGTAGCAGTAGGGCGCCGTCTCCCGACAGTTTCATTATGGGTCCAGTGATGGAAGTGGCGTCGGCGAGCTTGGATCCCTCTTTGATTTTTTCTGTAAAGTGACTAGTTGTTATTTATCATCAGCTAGAATGATGACATATAGTCGTTTATCTATCCGAACACCTTGAAACCGCCCTTCAACACATCACCCGACGGTGGTTCATCCACCCCCATGCTTTCATCCTCCTTTCCAAGCGCGCTTTCGAATCCTCGCCCCATCAGTGACGAAAACAGCTCGTCTATCTGCTCTTCGTGCCACATACCAGGTACCGGAACCGGCACCATGAAATTCTGCAGCTTCTCGTGGACCTCGTACCTAGGTATATATATCAAGAAAAGACATAAAGAAAGAAAGCGGAGGAAACAGACCGAAGTTTGCGTCCCTTGCTGGCTTTTGTGTCCACTTTCTTCTTGGCTTTCTTCTGCTTTTGGACTCCCATCCAGTCGTCGGAACCTGGCCCATTGTTACCTCGAGAATCGATTATATCTCGAAGTAGTTGTTGGTAGAAGTCGGTGTCGTCGAAGATTTCGACGTCCAGTTGATCTTCTTCGTCCTGTATCTCTACGGTTTCACCCAGTCGCACGCCTTTGCTCCGCTTCATCTGCGTCCTTGCAATCAACTTCCGGTGGTCGAGAAGGGTCTCGTCGATTAGCTGAACTGCAGATTTAAGATTTTGTGAATTTCGTGATGAGAATGCATTGCGGTTCGACGGCAGCAGGGAGGAGGGGGCCACGGCTTGAATCTTTGACGACCATTTGGAAAGGGTCTGCACTAAATGAGGATGGTACCTGGTTCTCTTCAGGCGACGACCCGATAGATGCAATGTAATGACATACGCGTGCTCCAGGGCAGAAGCGGCGCTTGTTGCTTCATGCAATTGCGTAGAGAAGTCTGAAGGGGAAGCATCCGGCTGGAGTCTGCGTCGTTTCCGTGGTGGCGCAACGATGGATTCGTTTGCAGAAAGCAGTTTCTGTTATCCATTCAGAAAGGGGTAACACGCGGTTCGATGGACAACACCACCTCCTGGAGGTCAAATAATTCGTCAGATAACAGAAATGATTCCTCTAGCATCTTGTCTAGCGACTGGCGGCATTCTGGTACTTCGGTGAACTGGAGTAGATGCGAGGACTGAAACGATCATGAATAGAGTGAACTCATGGAAAACGAGAGTACCAACGGCGGGCAGTCGATTGGTTGCAGTCACTGACTTTTGGAGGCGTATCCGAGCATCGAGGAGTGTCTCCCAAATGGACTGAGTGGGTGTGAGAGATGAATATCGGTAGAAACCTATACACGTACAATTTGTTGCGATACAGCTTTTCCTTTCTTGCGGTCCTCCTCCCGTGTTTTCCGCATGGTGGAAGGTAGATCTTCCGCTGGATCCGGTTCCAAGTTCGACCGTTTTGGTGGGGAAGTTCCTTCGGGCTCTTCATTGGTTTCCTCGGGTTCACTTTCCGACGGAATACTCTGGTCATCGTCTTCATCATCCCCACCACGATTGCTCTGAGCATCCGACTCGCTGTTCTCATCGGGAGAATCGTCCTCTAAGTTACCCAAATCTCGGTCGCTCTCCTCCATGAGTTGTTTGCGCGAAGTCTTCACCCCTTCATATTTTGGATCTGCAACACTCTGCAGCCTGCGAAGCGCACTTGGACTGTAGCAGATAAGATGAGCATGACCCGGGGGAAAGCCCTAGTTACTCGCCCGACATCCACATAATGCTCGCGAGTTGTTGTTATGTCCGCGAGCTCGTCTTCAGCGGGGTCTGTTCCATCCTCGGGATCGAAATCTGTGCGGATATTAGTGTCGGTCAAGCACAGGAAAAGGTATAGATACCAACTGGAGCAGCTTCCTGGAGCTGCGCGATCTGTTCAGCCAACGAAAGCCGAATAGACATCAAGGCAAAAATTTGGAGGCTTTTGATGGGAAATCAATTTGACGACCAGTTCAACCTGTTTGGCACAAGCTAAGACTCAGGTTTCTCAGTCGAGTCCTTCGTCCCTTTTACCAAAAAACCAAGTCTTGGATATGGTTGTCGATATGGCTCTACCTCGTCTTACGCGTTATATGAGCTGTTCTTCAGGAGTACCTCTTCTGGCCACAAGTATCAGCGACAAAACTCGATGGCGTACGTTCATTTTCCTGAGTCTAGGATCTATATGACAACCAGTTTTTTCTATTCGAATGTTTCGGCACCAACTCATCACGGAGTTGGAGATCTAGAGCCTGAGCGCACGACCCAGCTTTCCTTTTCCGTGCTTTGCTTCCATCGCTCCATCCCACGTCTGTTGAGCGATCATCATCTCGGTCGGAACCACGCGCCCTCTTTGGCGCAGTATTCGTGAAAGGTTGCATACAATCATGAACACCGTCAAACATACCCATTATTCCGTGGCAACTCCTCCGCGTCTCGGACTGTTCCCCCAAACTGATTTCGGATTCGCATATGCATATTGGCTAAATTCGTCCATGATTGAGGCTCTCGTTGGCCTGTTGGGACATCAACTCATATTCATAGCCCACGCCGAAGATCAGTCTTCAGTTATCTTCGCACGAACTCTCTTCTTCCTTTCCCTTGATGCTGGACTAGCATGGTACGCATTGCTACAGTACTTGACAGTACTTTAACTGACATGCTTCAGTCTGTTTCCCCGACCAATTTTGTTCTCGTTTTTCCTCTGGTGGTTCGTTCTGGCAGACTGCCTGACATCTCCCTATCTGAGACCGTTTTCCAGGTGGGTTCATTATTTTATGTATATTTTCTCTATCGCTCGCTCGCTGAGTACCTTTCGACATGCCTCCAGGGGTATATTCGGTCTTTCTCCTACTCTCACTTCACATTCTTTACACCAGTCGTCGGCCTTTTTTCAAATTCCACCTTGCATGCATGGTGGTCCTTTTCACATTGTCCACTGCCCATATCACAATCATGTACACTTTGGCATTCCTGAGTAACTTTGGCGTCTCTGCTCTGTACGAGATATTCTCTCTCCGGGCGCAAGCCCCGACGCTATTCCCTGATGGTGACCCTCATGGCCACCTCAATGGTATGGCACAATCGACGAGGATATTATATGGACTGTCAAAGTAAGTTCCGAGAAATTCCTGAAGGATGCACACTCACGCGGTGGGGCCGTCAGTGCCGTCGCAGATGCTCTTATTGTGCGTTCGTTATATCTCATTTGAGCAAGTCGACAGCTGTTCTTAGATTTATCGGTGTTACGTCGTCTGGGCATCCAAGTGGACAGTCATCGTTCTTCCTGTTCTCGCGTGGTCCGCTACTCTACGTATACGGCGCTTTATCTCCCAGTGGTGCACCTTCTAACATCGGTTTATCCTCAGTGGTCAGCGTATTTGGAGCCGCTGGTCGCGGAGAGCGCGCTGTGATTATTGCTGCCGAGACATCCTTGTTTACTAACATCATGGCCGCCACACTGGCCGGTGAGTGTTTCCCGCTCTTAACCGATCCTCCATAACCTCTCAAAGCTGGTCTAAAATGGTGGATCGGACACCAAGCCAAGGCTCTTCTAGGAAAAGAAGTGCAAATAAGATACCGAACGTCTTTCGCGATCCTGTGAATTCCACGTCACCCCTCTTTGACCGTTATTTCGCCGACGAACCTAAACAGTCTAGAAAGCGGACTGTTGTACCCCGTGGTATTACCCCTTGCCGTTGTTTTCTTTATTGCCCCCGTTGGGTCTGTCGGAACTTTAACATTTTGGCGATGGCCTATCAAATGGTTGTGCGTATACCCTACCACTTTGCAGTCTATCGCTATTCCGCCTCATTTTGTCGCCAGGGTATCGCACCGACCTTGATCATTGTTCGCGTAGAAATGGGAGTCAGACGGTGTCGACTCTACTAGTAGTGGCTGTTGGTGGTAAAAATTCACGGAACCAGAACCGAGGATTTGGAATGGACACTTACGGTAGTCGAAGACGAGATGCTGAATTTGAAGTTTAGCTATATGTATTATATAAAAGCCATCCTGTCGCTTCTTCTTCGGTCAATGTACAATCTCTGTTGGGTCAAATACGTCTTGCCAAACAACCGCTCTCGACCTAAAAAGGAAGATGACCTGCCGTGACAACATTTTTCGGGTTTCATCGTTTTTACGCCTGGAAAATAGGACGGTCTCTAAGATTTCTTCTTCGGCGATTCCCTTGAAAATTCCGCCTCCACTTGGAACTATATACCAGCTTTTTGGGTCCAGATAGGCTGGGTAGGTCACCGTAGCACAAAGAGTTGGCAAGTTATGACCCGATCGTTTCAGAATATAGAAGTACGCGCCGGGGTTTAAGCGAAGTATCAAATCACATCCCTCTTCATAAAATTACGAACATGTCAACATCCACGACGACCGCGACGAATTTAGCAGCTCCGACAGACTTAAAACGTCAAATTACAATTTCCACCACTTATTAGAAGAAGTGCTGGACCCCGGCGCGCTCTGTGAATTATTTAATTGGCTGAGCTTGGTTGATCTGATCTTGAACAACTCTTCTTCCGAACATCTATGACCTCTTCCCATACATTGCTAAAGTATTCTGATCTGCCGGAGTGGCGTAAAGTATCGCGGTCCGATCGGGACAAAATAGGTTTTGTAGTACGCGATGAGGATGCGACAAGGAATGATTATGAATGAAATCATGCACCCTCAATGCGCATGGATGATCATGTCAGATCATGCATGATCATAGATGATCATGCATGATCGGACCCTCGCGCGGCATCCATTGGCACAATGCGGCACATGCGCATGGAAGAGCACCCGTGATCATTGATGCGCATCGTTTCCTGCCATTGATCATCAGCACTGCCACGGGTTCTATTAAAGTTAATGTTTTGGCAGTGATCGTTTTTTTGGTCCGGATGCCCGTCAACGCCGCCTTCCGCATATGGTGAATTTCGAACTCACCCCGGCAGGCCTCGGCACTCGCTACAACTGTGCAGTTTGTACACGTTGTTGCTCTGTCTCTTGTCTACCGCCACCATCATTCACCATGTCCTCTGAGCTCCCCCCTTCTCTTTGCTCGTGGTCAATGCACTGTCGCAGGATGCGTATGTGCTGGGACCCAATTCATGACTGGTGTACGGGTGAGGGCTTTTTCAGCTGGCTTGCGTGCTTTGCTCACCAGCACCCAGGTCCCCCATGACAGTCGCCACCCATGCTACTGTGGGCACTACTTGCA
>JARKIA010000642.1:0-27665 GCA_029289565.1 Mycena galericulata
CAATGGTATCCCTGGCACTTGCAGGGGTATATGTACCTGTATGTCCCTCGGGCAATGACAGACAGTATTTTCTCTCTTTTTTTTCCCCTTTTAGTTATACTATAAGGTACTCATGTTATTCTTTTGGTTATAGCCAGGAACTCGTCTCCAGTATATTGCATGCAAATGGGTTGCCTCTCCTCAGACTTCCGCTACATCTGTGTGCACCAAGACTGACTTACTTATTATTTCGCTCTCGTGCACTATCCGTCTCACTCGAACATATTCCTCCTGGCTACAGTTCCCGAATCTTTTCTGTCTTGCTCGCGACTTGCTGACTATTCTGGTGTGTGGATTCTCTCTGGAACTTGACCGATGGCTCATTTCTACATGTTCAGGATCTACTGTTGCGGTAGAACAAATTTTTCAGGCGGGCCGCAACACAATGTTGCTCAGACGCATGAGTTTGAAGCTAGAGACGATCAGGACCTTAATTCTGGTCAAGCGAAGTCTCCACCTGGCTTGCAGCGCGATCCAAGAGATTCTGTGTTAGCTACCAATCGTACACACCCGGGCCGTCCTAACAAATTTTATCCAACCGTGCCAACCCGTGTAGCCGTTTACGGCCGTGCCGTGGACCGTGCCGTGGACCGTGCCGTGCCGTCCAAAGGTTTGAACTTCATCTGACGGGCCGTGCTTGACACGGCCGTGCCGTGTAAAACCCGTCGATCCCACGGCCGTGGCCGTCACGGCACGGCCAAGGGGTACCCACCCTTAAAATTTCCCACACAGGGTCGGAAAAGTGCGACAAGACCCTCCAGACCCTCCCTACCCTATTAGCCAAGCACAGCCACATCCAAATCGGGTAATTTTCCCAGGGAAAGTAACCGAAAAGGAAATTTTGTGCTGAAATCTGCGCTTGATGTAGGCCGTTCTGCGCGAACCTGCGGTGTTTTAAGTCGATTTTTGTTGTACAGAATCGCACCACCCCGAAATGTGCCCCCCAAAAACCTGATTTCTTTTCCCGACCCTTCTAAACACGTTTTCAGAGGCATCCGAACAAATTCCAAAAAGTGAAATAAGGGGTCCCAGACCCACCCTACCCTATGAGGCTGTGTCTCGGCATCTTCCGGTGGGTACCCCTTGGGCACGGCGAACAGCCCTAATCACCTGCAGGCACAAAACCATGATCATAGTACCACCTGCGGTGTGGAAGGGTGGTGGGATGGGCCGCTCATCGCTTCCACCCCTCTCTGCATTTCCCCGTCTACTGTTCCGTACAGCGGCGATCACACCGCCTAGTTGTTTCGTAGGTAAATATCGGGCCTCCCGGCCCGGACCTTCTGGACACGTGATGGACACGTGTAATTGCTCTCGACCAACCACTGTTACCTCTCAGCGCAGAAAGCGCTATCCCCCCAACGGTGGCGCGCAAACACGTGATCCGGTGATCGCGGTCCGCTCACGTGCCCTTACGCAACACGCCAACAACTTGTAACAACTTCGCAAGCGCGAACAGCAGACATTCTCAAACTTGACTCTTCATTTCCCTCTGTCTGAGGCTTGTAGTGCCAGATGGTGCCAAATTCGGCCCAAATTTAATACCTGAATACTCTACTGTACCTGCCGAAATCAAGTCGAAATCAATCCAGAAACAGGTGGAAGAAACGGGAATAGGCCAAGGGAGGAGCAAATAGAGAGTTTGCACAGAAGCCATATGAGCCATCTGATGGCTTTTTTCGTGTGCGCACCATGCGGCCAATGCCGAGATATAGACTACCGGTACTTCAACTCCACCTTTGGGCTCTTCACGCCTCAAAATTCAAGGCAAAAAAGGCTGGACTGTGGATTTTCAGAGCTGTAGGTGCTGTAGACAAAGCTGTAGTGCATCGACAATGGAGGCTTTTGAGCAATGAAGTACTTTCTAGTATACAAATATTCAATGCAATCCGGAATCTCGTGCCTCTCACACTACAGGCAGGCAACCACACGCGCAGCGCGCCGGACGTGCTTTGGACTTGCGAAGTTGTTGGCGTGTTGCGTAAGGGCACGTGAGCGGACCGCGATCACCGGATCACGTGTTTGCGCGCCATCGTGGATAGCGCTTTCTGGGGACTGGCAACCTGCGCCAAACAAATGTCTGTTTGTCCCTTGTTTGTTTCCCTCGCGCCGTCGCTGCAGCCCTCCCCAGTCACTCTAAAAATTCAAACTCAATGGGATGCATCTCCATGTATTCTGTGCGGCAGAATTTTTAAAATCTGCGCAGAAACCCTATGGAATTTGGGTCTGAAACACAGGAAAAATGCAAAATAATTCATGACGGATGAACAAAGCAGAAAATAGAAATTCTGGCTCGCAGAATACACGGAGCATTCAAAACTACATGAATCACACTCTCCATGTATAATCAGAATGTTGACCGTTGAGGCTGCACCGAAGGCCATCAGTACGTGGACATCAAATCCCTTTACATTGCCAGTCCCACGCTTTCTGGTGAGCGCCGTGAGCGGACCGCGATCACCGGATCACGTGTTTGCGCCCATCGTTGGGGGGATAGCGCTTTCTTCTCAGCGCCAACCACGATGCCTGTTCGAGTTCACCGCCGCTCGCATGATTCAAACGTCTTCGGCCTTCCCCTTCTTCTCGCCAGTGGGCTGGCGGTGCTGGTCTTCACGCTCTTCGTCAACGGGAATGGCGCGGAAACGACGGGATACTCTGTTCTGTGGAACCAAAATCGCACACAGTCGTTGGTTGCACGCGAGCAGGCCGTTTCCTCCGCGAAGCAGAGGCGGCGCGCCGCGAAGCCGAACTCCTTACCATCGGGGCGATAGCGACCCCGGTTTGCCCCCCCTGTGCTGCTCCGACGGTTTTCGAAACGATCACTTCACCTGCAGACGTGGTGATCATCGAGGAACAAATTCCTAATCCTCCTCGTGTATCTCGCGTGCAAGACATCCTTCTCGTGAACTTCGCATCGCAGAGCGCGAGCGTGGCGTAAGCAAATCCGAGGAGACCGTCAGCCGTCGCGAACACGAGGCGTCTCGACGGGAAAATTGGATCATGGAGCAGCTTGTGTTAGTGCCACTACTTACATTCTTTTGCTTTTACGTCTTTCCTTGTCTGACACATGCAGTGCTCTGCGCCTTGAGCACGAATACCTTGAATAGGTTCCGGATTTGGTGCAGTGCAATATTGGATAATTTCGGGTAGCTGAGTTGTCATTTCGAAGGCGGAGGCCATCTTGGAAGAAGGATCTAGCAGTGCAGTGGTTGTACGTGATATAGGATGAACGCCTCCATACAATATTTTTGGGAAGATTGGTGTACGTTGAATGGCTCATAATGCATAAGGCCGGTGGACTACCAAACCTTACGCATAATGAGCAATATGCATTTCGAGATTTGGCACGCCATGTGATGTGGTGTGACATTTCCATGAAAAACCGCCGTTTGCGGTTGGGTTGCGGCGTATTCGACCATATTTACAGAAATACGTGCTAGATTTGTGCCCCAATCCTCTGCCAATATCATCTGCCTCGAATTCAACACTTCCTCGCGCTGAACATGGTCACGGAAGAGCCGATGCGCAAGATTAGTACGGTCAGAGTAAATTTTTCGGACGTTTCTGCGGTGTTTCTGCAAACGGTTCTCGAATTATTAAAATGTGGGAAACCAGAACCATCTCAAAACCGTTTCCGAGCGGTTCTGAAGTCGGTTCTGCCCACGTTTTTGCATTTCTGAAAAGGGTCAGTTAAAGGTACGAAAAGTCAAGAGAAACGGAAACGGAAATGCGTAGAAACTCCTCCAGAGGAGTTTCTACAAGGCGTTTCTGAGGCGTTCCCGGTTCTCGTGCGGTTGTCAACGGTTTGATGGGGTCGAGAACCGGATCTCGAACAGGGTCGGTCAAACCTCAGGTTGGTTCTCCCACGTTTCTGTTGGACAATAATTACGAGAAACGCTTGCAGAAACGACCCCCAAAAACGCCCAGAACACCTACTCTGACCGTTCCTATTGAGTACCATACTCTCAGGCTGCGTTGGATCCCCTTTCGAAAGCAGACTTTCTCTAAAGTCTGACAAAACTTGAGAATCCCAGCTGTTCCCATCTCCAGAGCCGGTTCGTCCTCTTTGTCGTCAGAATCATCGTCAACCTAATTATATCTTCACGCAACGGATTCTTCATGACGATGCTGATGGTAAACATCGTGTCGCCGCGGCCTTCGGAAGCGCGATCCAAGCGTGATCATGTTCAAACCACATTTTGACCGACAAATCAAGTATTATGCATCCGCCAGAACCCGATTTGATCAAATTTGCGACTGGCAAAAATGCATAATGGACCTCCCAAACCCAATGCAATATGCAATATGACAAAAATGCATAAAATGCCTGCCTACCAAGTCGGTGGACACCCAAATCCGATGCAAAATGAGCATTATGCATTATGACCTAATGCATTATGAGCCACTCAACTGTAATTGAAATCTCCTTTCACCCAAGGGAGTCCCCCATCCCTGCAACCCATCCCACATACCCTTGCTAAATTTCAAACTCAGTAGGGGCAGTCAGAGTAGATGATTCTCGTCGATTCTGAGGCGGTTCTGACAGCCGATTCTGACGGCGGTTCTGATTTATTTAAGCGTGGGAGAATCGTCGAAAATCAGAATCGACTTGAATTTGTAAAGCCGCCTCTGGAGGCGATTCGACAACGATTCTGAGGCGATTCTGGTTTTAATTAAAATACGATTCTCCTCGACTACAAGCTTTGTGACTCCTACTTGTGCTGACAAATATTTGTTTCTGCCGCTGCTGCCTCCGCTCACCACCCGCCGATCGCTGTCCCATCCTCGCTATGACCAAGAGAGCAGCCGCAATCTCCGAGAAGGCCTTGAAGGCCGCTGCTGTCGCCGCCGCCGAAGCAAAGGAACTTGAAGATGGAGAGAAACCCGTGAAAAGAGGGCGGGGCCGCCCCAAAAAGCCTACGCCGGTCGCAGAGTCAGTCACAGAGGAGCCGCTGACGGACGCCAAAGCCGCACTGGCTCAATCCATCCAAGAAGCGAAAAACATCGTCATAGAGTGCGTAGGTAGCGCTCCGCGATGTTTTTCCGCAGTGACATGCCACGACAGATGGGACTTCGACCTCACCTGGACCTTGATCAACGCCATCGAAGATGAGGAGATAAAATATGGTTATTCCCTGGTGTCGGCGGCATCAAGCGCGCCGGCGGACAGCCCAAGACTCACTTCTATTCGCTCCTTGCCAAGGCTTGCTTCGAAAATCACCCCAAGTACAAGGAGGCATATGCCAAGGCTATCCTACCGAAGCAGCTGGAGGCCTGGAGAGACAAAATCAAGAACAGAGTTAAAGCATGAGCACTCTTGGAGTATTCTGGTCTCGGCATGCTGATTTGGCCCTACCCAGATTGATCAAGAGGTGTCGTGAGCACATAACAACGATGGGGGAGACTGGGGCCGGCATGACCACCGAGGACGAGATACTCCCAGGGACCGAGTTGACGACCAAGTGGGGTGAGTGCGCGTTCCAAGTCGAGTGATACAAATCTTGACATGTGTACGCAGATCTTATAAAAGCCGACTCTCCTTGGTTCTTTAACGTACGGACCTTGATTGCGTCGCGGCCAAACCTACAGCCCGTCGGGCTTGGAAACACGGACACCGATATCGATACCTCCATCTTACTCAGCACCCAAGACGATGACACCTCCAGCATCTTTGACGACCTCCCCGACCAGCTCTCCTCGGAGGGCCCAGACCCCGAGCTCTCTGACGTGCCAATCGCCTCCGAGGCCCCGCTCGACATCAGCTCGGATTCAGACGACGACATCCCCGACGTCCTGACCCTCGCGGGGATCAAACGGCCGGCTCCTGCTACTGCCTCCAAGACGGAAACCAAGCGTCCCAAGAAGAAGACGAAGCCTGCACCGGCTACGTCAATCCCGGCCGCAGCTGGAGCTGTGGTCCCTCCGAAGAACAGGAGTGCCAAGGACCGCTGTTCGGCGACTATCGTGGCCGAGGAGGAGACGCACCAGCGGGCCAGGTAGGGGTCCAGCGGGCGTTGGTGTTGAAGAAAGAGAGGAACGATGCGCGGAAAAAAGTAGCGTTAAAAAAGATCGAGATGGAAGGGGAAGTGCGCTTGGCAAAGGCACGGTCGAAGCAGGTGGAAAAGGAGCGAAAGCTGGACTTGGCACGCTTGAAGATGGAGCAAGAGCACCAATTCCGCATGGCGCAGCTTCAAACTCATGCAGGGCCGAGCTCCATGTCATTCTCCGGTGGCGGCGGCAGCAGTGGCGGCGGTACCTCGCAGTCGCAGATGACGAGTTTTATCCCGGACTCTATGGTAGTCTCCCATCTGATGGTCATTTCTGACCTCTTCCAAATAGTTACTCTAGTATATTCCACACTACGCATAACGTCAATACAGTTCTTCTAAAGTTCCCGTTCCCGTGCGCGCCTCGCTCTCTTCTTTTCCTTTGTGCGGAACAGCTTCCCCTTCAAAACCTCCCGAAAGCGTTTACCAGCCGTGTCGCGGCCGCGTATAGGGCCTATCGGGATATCGCCGCCATCATCGAGTGAGTCCGAGTCGGACAATCCTTCCGCAATGAAAGGATCGAGATTGTCGGAGTCAGCATCTCCCTCATTCTCCTCTTCCTCACGATCCATTGCAAACGAATGAATTCCCACACACGCAGAAACCCAGTAGGTTGCGATCTTGTGAGATTTCTCATCCGGGATGTTGACGCGGAGGTGCTTCAAAGAGTGGAATCGGCCCTTGAGAAAACCTATCGCATGTTCGGAGCGGATGCGAAGAATAGAGACATGGTTGTTGAATTCTTCTTTCTCAGGCTCGATGGCCTCGGGCCTTTTATACGGTGCTGTAGCCCAATCTTCGAGCTGATGAGGCGTGAAGATAAAATAAAACAAATGACTAAAGACGTGCCGTATATGCGGAGTCGGCCCAAATCCATTCACCATCTGGGAAGAGCTCTGCGCGCCTCTGGTAGATGGCTGTATCTTTGAAGGCAACAGAGTCGTGGGTGCTTCCGGTACGCCCATAGCTAAAATCTATTATTTTGAGATTCGGCAGATTAATTACCTGTTAATGACGTTAAATCTCAAGCAGACACAATTCACATTCACAAGCGCACCTGTATATTCAACGAGTAATTACATTTTCTGTCGAAGTAGCTCTCTCCGTACCAGGTGGGACGCTCATCGAGTGGCACCAAGGTGCCATCAACAAAACATCACCCATCCCTCCAAGCCTGGCACGACTTTTTCTGGACCCACTGCTTCGCTTTCTCCTTCTCTGCAAGCGTTGGCATCCTGACAGCTTTCTGCTTAAACCCGGGTCGTAGGACAGCAGTCATTACGCGCCGTGTGATGAGGTGAATGGTGCCCTTTCCTAATCCGGCGCGATTCGCGACTGCTTGCATGCTCGCAGCGTTCCCATCGTGCCCGAGTCGGAACAGGGTGTGGCAGTGCTGGAACCTCGGGCCGAATCAAAAGCACTTGTGGGGATTCCACAGCCACAATTTGATCCCTGGCTGTGATATTCTTGCTCGTGGGGAGTCCACAGCTACAATTTGAACCCTGACTACAATATTCTTGCTCGTGCTGAAATAAAAGGTCGCCATCCAATATGGCTACTTGCCGGGGATTTTTTTTAGAATGACCCACAAGAAGTCGAGTGCGAGACCAAATGATGTGTCATTGGCGCCAAATTGGTTGAAAAGCCGCACGCTATTCCGGCTGGGTTCAGCAGGGATAAGGGAGCGCTTGACAGATTTAAGGTTTGAATATACACCTTGCATTCCGGATTTGAATGCCCCCGAGAAGGGCAAAAAATGTATCTCAGCTACCCACCGTTTCTGATGAACCCTCTTGATCCCCTCTTGTCCCTCATATCGCTGGCAGCGAGAATGACCCTCTTCATTAGAAATTAAATGGCTTGCCGGATGTCAGCATGCATTTCAAGATGTGTCAATGTTCGCAGTCCAAGTCACGCGGTTCAAAATGTTAACCATTGAAAAGGCAATAGGGTCACGCGTTTCAAAATGCAAACCAGTAATAATCGCAGAAAATACTAGTCTCTCATATACAGATGTTTCGACGACGAAACTCGTACCTCGTTTGTTGAAGTCTGTTACTTACCGCGGGGGTCCGATCACGGTGGCACGACGTGGCTTTTATGATGTGTATGAGTAGCAGATTATTTCCTGCATGCAGTAGAATTACCCAAGTATTTAACCCAAGGCTTGATAAAGACACCAAGGAGGACAAAGAAGCGAGCATTCTACCGAGTGATTCAGAATTGAGAGTGCTGAAGGAAGTAGTTCACCTTGATTCAACACACCATCACGTGTTCTGACATTTTATCGCTCATCCAACGGTACCAACACGAGACCCACAGTAGTCACCACCTTATTATGTTTCCAGCTGAAAAAAGTGACATAGCTAACCCAAGGTTTTTTCAAAAGCAGAGAAATTTCGGTATCAGTTTACGGCCGCAAGAATACCGTATACGGCCGCATTCTGACGGGTTCTTACGGTTTACGGTCGGTCCGTACCCATAACCGTAAAGCGCACACAAACAGGCCTTACGGTACGGTTACGGTGACCGTAAACCCGTAATCGTACACCGCGATTACGGTGTTGCCGCGACTCGGTGGTTGATCAGAATTGAAATACTTTCTCACCCAAGGGAGTCCTCCATCCCTGCATCCAATCCCACATACCCCTGCAAAATTTCACACTCAATGTCGAGCTCACCATCGTCGACAAAATTCATCAACAACGCGAAAACGCGAAAACGCGGCAATCAAAATGTCAAAAGGCTGATGGGCCCACTTTGAGTAGAAAGAGGTTTAGATCTGTTTGTCAATGGCCGAAGATCAGATTACACACTTGATTGTAGTGGCTACACAGCTCTGAGTCATTTCCCTGACCAGGTCTTTGCCTCCAGGTATAGGGGCCCCAGCTATGCAGGCACTTCAATAGAAAACAAAAAGAATGAGAGCTTTGTCTTTCAATCTTATTTTGCTCTGAAGTATAAGCCATAAACTGATCCTTTTATAAGTACATCGAAACGGCAACCATCACGAGCCAACAAATTTATCATTCCTCGGGGTTTCGCCAATTTGCTGCGAGTTGGTTGAAGCCCTTGAGAATATCTATAGTTCAATGTGCGTCCCACTCCTGTGGGCAGGAGGTGAACTGACTGTACTCAGAATCAAGGACCGGAAGTCGAACGCGAGTGTCCTGACCTGGGAAGAATCCTTCCGCTTCCGACGCTCAATGTACCGAGTCATGCTATACTGCGAGCTGTTCGGTGGTAGCCACTACCACTTGAATGAAATCGACAACTTGGATGAAGGGGCAGTCAAGAGGATTTGGTGCCAGCGCACCGCGGTCTTAAACGCCTACCCGCTCGACCAGATTCTGGAGATTTATACCTCTGTCGGTTTCCTACGCAGCCTCCTAGAGAAGCTAATGGAGGATGAGTTAATGCGCACCGGAGATGAGGGTGAATCCCCCTGCACAATCATTAGGCTGACTTGACGACATGATGCACAGATCTGTACTGGTCGGAGATCCTGCTGTCCGCTGGCCCTGCCAGTGTGCGGCAAGCCTGGGAAGAGCGTGATTGCAACGTACTCGCTCAAGATCTGGGTTTCGGAGACGGTGAGTCCTCAGGCTGATATGACCGCTAATTGCTTTACAATCTCACCACAGATATGTTTGACGACAACAACAAGCTCTTCTCTGGTTACTTCTTGCGCGCGTTTCACGGTGTATGGGCGAGTCGCAAGGTATGTCTCTCGCCAGACTACAGGAGTCGTTTTAACTAGTGATATTATTATCAGTTGCCAACTACGATCACCCCAAAAAATAACGAACACCCATCACGCTGGATTTTAGTTCCATGAATGGAGAGAGGCCTTAAAAGGACTTCGCTAAGCACTCGTCTGAATGATGCGGGTGGGCATAGCCACATTTTTTTTCCCATCAGAAACATGGTCCCTCCAAAAGTTAGGGCCTGATCGGGTGCATCAGAATTTATTCTAAAGAATCGACCGATTCGTCTGCACCCACGTTGTTCCCACACATTTCGTCCCTAAACTAGGCGGGAATGGGAATATCAGGTGTTTTCTCAATCGTAGATGATGAGAGGTGGCAGAGAGTGTGTGGGTTGTAAATGCTCTGTAATTCTAAAGTTGAACTCCTGGAACTCGTGGTCGATCTTAGAATCTCTCAGAAAGTCTGTTCAATAAATTTCCCGCCACTCTTTGGGGCCAACTATTCATAAAGTGACTATTTTGCAGATTCTGAGACAGTTTAGGGACGGGATAATTAGCCAAAACCAATTCTAAGAAAATTCTAAGAAAGTTCTTGTGCACCCGATCAGGCCCTTATCTTTGACAACTTATATTTAGAGCAGCATCTGAGCAATGCAACAAGCGACTGGCCAAGAATGATGTCATGAACTGGCTGTAAACCAGGTGCAAGACAGTCACAACCAATTAGTGACCTCACATAAAAAAAGGGTTGACACACAGCCGGCAAGCGGTTCAACATTGGGAACGTTGGTTCCTTACAAAGGTCAATATCGAAGGAGAACCCCCGCGGATGATCAGCCGCGTCATCTACACCTTCGAGCGAGTAGGCGCGGAGTACGTATCCACGTTCCTACGGAGCGATGGATCCGTATACCTGGAGTATTCCCCACTCCCCGACCTTCATTATCTCTACAATGACTTCCGCCACCAGCATGCTGCCGCCATGAATACGGCCATCGCGGAGCGCGCACGGGAGCTGGGGATTCCCCGAGACGAGGTCCGCCGGCTGGTGTTCGCCCGTAACGGCTCAGAACCCGCACGGCACCGTCACGGATTCCTGGATACGGAACTCCGCCTGCTCCCTGATACCAATTATCGTGAGCGCGTCGCCAGCTTGGGTCCCAAGGACGACGATGACGATGCCTTCCCCGGATACCGCGTCCAAGTCCTCGCTCATCAGGTAATTCCGAGCCCGGCCCCGGTGGAACGGCTCTCCAACGTCCGGCGCTCCGAGTCCGCTCGGCTGGTAGGCATGACAGACCAGCCAAAGCGCGTGCGCTCCAATATGGCTTGTCTCTCTGACCTACTGCTGATCGGGTCTTCCGCGGCGTACATGCTGTTCGACTCGGGGAGCAATGCTGACTCCATTACCCCCGAGTACGCCGACGCCACGGATTCCCCGCGCATCCGACTAGAGGAGCAGGTTACCCTCCAGCTTGGCCACGTCGGGAGCCGTTCCAAGATCAGCTATGGAACGCGCGCTCCTATCGACTTCGGCGGCATCAAGGGTCACCTATACCTCGACCAAGTCAATCTTGACCGGTACGACGGTATTATAGGGACACCCTTCATAAACCGCCACGGCGTCGTCCTCGACTTCGGACGGCGTGAGATCCGATTCCCCAACGGGAAGACGACCAAGGCGCTCTCCGGAATCGAGGAGGCCTCGATCCTCACTCCACGCCACGAACGCCCCCGCGGCCAATCGGCCCCGGTAGGCAACTCAATTCCCCAGAATTGACTAGCCGCTGGCCCTCCCATTCAGCCGGCTGAATGTGATCCTCGTGCGGGCATCGAGGGAGTCGACGATGAGGGCGATGGTAGGTCCCTCCCTGTACTATCTTATGATTTTCCTTCTATATTCGAGGCTGAGGTCAACTTCGTGGACGGCGTGTTGCGCACTCCCGACCCCAGTCCCATTAATATTCCCCCTAGCCCTAATGAGTCCGATACCCAGGAGTGCTGTGCTGAGGACGACGACGAATTTATTCACGTCGACGAATTACCTCCGCTGGCTGAGCCTGCTGTACGGATTCGCCTGCGAGTAGAACAATCCTCTCACGGCCTGTGCCCGACTCCCGCCATCCCTCGGCTTCTTCTACGCCCGGGTTGGTCGGAATCGACCTTACTTCTCCCCACTCCTCCTCCCAGGCCATTCACTGGACTGCTCCCGGATCTAGGACCTCACCGAGCTCGAACGCCCAGACCGTATCGACGCTCTCAGGCAGCGATGGTTCTCTGCGTGCGAGGATCTAATGGGCCCTATCCCGCTCACACTCCCACCTATGCGCGAAATCAATCATGAAATCAGTCTCGTGGATGAAGACGCTACTTACAATTACAATATTCCCCGCTGCCCCGATGCCCTTCGCCCGCAATTGCGCGAGAAGATTAATCGGTATGTAAGTGCGGGGTGGCGGGAGATGAAGCCGGTTCCTCGAGCCGCTCCTCTTCTCTGCCAACGGGCTACGGACTGTGGTCGATGCGCGTCAGCGCAACGACAACGCAGTCAAAGATGTAACACCATTCCCAGATCAGGACAACATTAGGATGGATGTCGCTCGTGCTCCCCACCGCTCGAAGATCGACATGTCCGATGCGTACGAGCAAATTCGGATCATCGATTCCGACGTGTGGAAGACGGCGTTCGCTACGCCATTTGGAACGGCGGTATCTGGTGTCATGCAGCAGGGCGATTGCAACGCCCCGGCCACCTTTCAACGCCTGATGACCTGGATATTTCGAGACGTCATCAGGGACTTCGTCCACGTATACCTCGATGGCATCTTTATCTTCTCCAACTCTGTTGCAGACCATGAAGCTCACCTTAAGTTGGTCTTTGACCGACTTCGTGAACAGAAACTATACCTGAGTCGGAAGAAATGTGATTTTTATTCCACTGCCTCGGACACCGCATCGATGACCGAAGCCTACACGCGGACGAAGATAAAATGACGAAAGTATTGGACTGGCGGTCCCCGCGCTCGTACAACGAAGTACTATGACTGCTGAGCCTAATCCAATATCTCGCCAACTTCCTCCCCGACGTGGCCCATTTTACCTCCCCACTCGAGGGGATATGCCGCGGCGGCCAGCAATTTGCCTGGCGACCATTCCACCAACATTGCCTTGACCGCATCAAGGCAATCGTCCGTAAAACTATCGCCCGATCGACCCCAACAATCCCGAGACTATCTGGATCATCTGCGATGCTTCAGTAGTCGGGATTGGTGCCCTATACGGACAAGGACCGGACTGGAAAACGTGTCGCTCCGCTGGGTTTCTGTCCAAGAAGTTCATCGCCGCGCAACGCTCTATAAAACGTACGAACACGAGGCTCTGGCCGTGATTGAGGCTCTCCTCAAACGGGAAGATAAACTGCTCGGACGCCACATTAAGATCGCCACGGACCATAAGGCTCTCGAGGCAATCAAAACTGCCGCCCGCAACAGTGTAAATGGACGGCTTATCCACTGGGACGAGTATTTATCCCGATTCGACTTCGAGATAATGCACGTCCCGGGCGAGCAGAACAAAGTCGCAGACTGTCTCTCCCGTTACTACGAGAATGACACCGCGGCCGACCATTACGGTCCATATGACTATGTGCGCGCTGACGTTTATCTTGACCCTGGTCTGGAAGATATGACCCGGATCCGCGCCGAGGAGCTGCGTGCGCTAAGTCCCGAGGTAGTAGTCCTCCTCGCCCGCCGCGTAACCGATCCTCGAGAGGATCGCGTGCTCGAGGCCGAGGTACTGGAAGCCAACAGTGAAGGGCTCGCGGATCATTGACAGGGCTTTGACCGCACAGCGATATCACTGCAGGACTCACTGAAATCCAAGGAGAAGTTGCGAGATCGGGTCGAAGGGGACTCCGCGTTTATTGACGAGGTCAAACGCGGCTACCTGGACGACCCCGTCTTCAATAAAGTAGTCGCCGCCCCACTTGCATTCCCCCAGTTCAAGGTGGAGCACGGATTGGTGTACGCGCGCAATGTCGCTGGGCAATTCTGCTTGGGGAGTCCGCGAGGCACTAGACTCAAGGGCAAACGCACACTCACGGAAATCGCCATCGACGAGTCCCACGCTATCGTTGGACATCTCGGAGACGACAAAACTGCGGCACTGTTCTGGCGCGAGCTCCTCCGCCTCGCGGGGACGAAGTTGAACATGTCCACCTCGTTCCACCTGCAAATCGATGGCGCCTCTAAATGCGCCATCCGGAATGTGGCGCAGATCCTGCGAACGGTTGTGGATCCCACCCAAAAGGACTGGGTATACAATTTACCAATGGTAGAGGTCGCAATAAACTCTAGTATCAGCGCGTCCACTGGGTTTGCTCCGTTCGAGCTTAACTCTAGCTACGTACCTCGCATGACCAACATACTGGACGCGCCCACGGAGTACCCTGGCGTGCGCGAATTCGTGGACAAGGCACTTGCTAACCTCACCATCGCGCACGATGCCATAATCGCGTCCGCGCGACTCACCAGTCGAATAAAGGCCGATCCGAGGAAATACCGTACAACGAGGGCGACCTCGTGTACCTGTCCACGAAGAACCTGAATTTACCAAAGGGCCGCGCTCGCAAGCTCGCCCCCAAATTCATCGGCCCTTATAAAATTATTAGCGCAAAGCCGGAGACCTCGACTTACACGCTCGAGCTGTCAGACGAACTGGCCACACGCCACATTCATCCCACATTGCACGGGTCCCTACTGCGCTCTTATGAACCTAACGACGATACTATTTTCCCGAGCCGAGAAGCGCAACGATTCTACGACTTCGGTCAACCTGCAAACCAGGAATGGTTTATCGATGAAATAGTGACGCTGGCGCGCTGGCAGGATCTGTCCAAAACCTGATGGACTCTCACGTCACGGATATGACGGCTCGGAATAGATTCACCACCTACCCGGAAGGCCCTGACTGTGCTCGCAACCTGGCCGACGAGGACATCGTGCAGTGGGCCGCGCTGGAACACGCGCCGCTCCGCCCGGACCTCGTCGGTGCCTTTCCCCGCCGCCCTGCGGCGCCTCACGCACGCCCCCCCCCCACCGAAGACACGGAGATGGGCGATGTCGGTGCAGATGAAGAACAGTAGGATCGGACTCACGGGTTCGTCCTGGGGGGGGGGTGTAAACACGCCCGCTCGCGCCACTCGCTACCACTTACTTACATTCCTTTTGCCCCTATCTCAGTCTGCTTGCGGATAATTACTTAGTCACGTGGTACTTACTAGTTGAAATATGGCGCGTCCCGGTGGCTGTGGGTCTAACTGACACACACCTACCTTGACGCACCTCATCTTCTGAATAAGATCTTGGGTTGATTCATTCGGGGTGACTGTTGAGTTAAACAATCCCAACCTCATTACAGGATCGGGCGTCAATGTATGTACCGGAAATCATTCCGGGACACCTTAGGGCGAAATCGATGCTAAACGCAAGCTAAACGGATCAACCGCTGTCGGCCATGGGCCCTAGTGATGTTCTGGCTTTGGCTTGGCCTGAAAGCCATGGCTTTGGCCCGGCTTGGGGTGGCTTTGGCTTGCCGAAATTCCAGGCCAGGCCAAATAATTGGCCTTGGCTTGGCTTGGCCTGGCTTTGGCCTGAGCCATGGCTTTTCATCAAATTTATACCTGCACAAGAACAAAGGTGTGGAGTGTGCGGATAAAATTCTTGAGGGCTAGAGAGGTTCCAACCTCATTAGTATCTTATTAGGTACAACCAAAACGGCTCACAGATCTTCTAGAATGGATGTTGAAATCTTTGTTTCGCTGAATCTACACCTTCTGTGGACCATTTGAGGGCGAGTCTGTGATATGGCACTTCATCGCAGCTCTGAATGGTGGAACAACCGATGGAGTTATATCTATGGAGTCTGGGTGAGTGTTTTTATCGAGATTTTATTGACAATCTTACTGCACACAGAGGTGGTCCAGAAGCCTTGGCTTTTTGGCTTGGCTTTGGCTTAAGAGAGGGTCAGGCCAGGCCAAAAGCCCCATCAGGCCAAGATTTTGGCTTGGCTTTGGCCTTGGTACCAAAGCCAAAAAGCCATGGCTTTTTGGCCTGAGGCCAAAGCCAGAACATCACTAGGGCCCATGGCTGAAATGGATTGTTATTTGAACTCATTGCAGCCTCACGTGTTGTGCGAGGACTTAGTATTGCTACATCCCAATCTGAGAGAGTCAGAATCTTGCCAATCAAAAGTTCTTCAGTAAGAAGCCCTAGGAGCTTGGTTTAATCATCTCCTGTTGAGACACGAATCCAGGATTAAATCCGAGATTAATTAATCCGTACCACTGCCTACCGAATATTAGACTCGGATCCCTCTACGTTGAGCAACAAGATAGAGTAGTATGACTAAAAAAGAATAAAGGCGATCGGATGAAAACTGACCGAAAAAAAAAAAAAGCGGGAATCGTTGCTGGAACGTAGAGACTGGGAGAACTTAGCCGTAGAATCGTCATTAGAAATTGCACGTGATGAATAAAACGGACTTAGAAAATTTTCGATGTTCGGGATTTTCAGCCTCGGCCGATTAGGTTTTGGAGTCGTAGCAAAGTTGTGGATACATTTATGTGTATTCCTTGTCTCTTTGGAAACAGTCAAAACTCAGATTTCATTGCACAGTGAATAAGACAGTCTTATTTTGGCATTTTGATATACGGCCGTCCGCTGGCCAGCCTGGATTACTGGAGGTAAGTTACATGAGGGAATAGCAACTAACCATGTTTTTTGAGTTTTTGGAACACCTCAACTCATTATCCGCCTCCATATACACTGACCAACCTCGTATTTTGGGACAAAAATATCTCCATGTTGTATACCTGTTCAAGGGTGGGTATGGTTGCTGCTGAGGAATATAATCACAATTAAGGGTGCTTAAATCATGCATACCAATTTATGCGACCTCTGAAATGCACTGAGCAAGAGCAATAGAAGAGATGAAATACAGTCATAGGGGTTGATGGGTGGCAGTGCCATTCGGTCCGGCTGCCGACCCTGAACTATTCTCTTCTTTGCGACATAGCAAAGGAAGCTTGGGACAATGTGAGTGCAGGGACCCTTTTCTAAAATACTTCTGTCACTTTCCTCTTATTCAGAATCTCATTTGGGAACGGTCAAAAATTCCTAACGTCGAAATTTTTCTAAGTCAGTTTTATTGTCACGTGCAATTTCTATTCGCCTCCTTCCCGATTAAGTTCTCCCAGTCCCTACGTTCGAGTAACCTTTATATTTTTTTCTTTCTTTTTCAGTTTTGCTCCGATTGGCTTCAAATAACTTCCACACTACTACTGTGTCTTGTTACTCAACGTAGGGACTGGTTACGAGTCTAACCGAATATGGAAGGTGTGGGAGATTCATGAGCATTAGTCCGGATTCAACGTGTTCATAGGAAACAGCAAAAACCAACAGATGCGGGGATCGAACCCACAACCTCGGGATACCAACTTTTCCAACTGAGCCATACAGGTCTTAAAGGATCTGAAAAGTCTTGTTCTAGCATCTACATTTCTGTGTGGAAGCTGTTCTCGAATGCAAACTCGTAAACTTTGACAAGCAACGAGTCACTGCAACTGGTGGCAAACTTATACATAACCTTATTCTGCTAATTCTGCAGCACCCGGCAGTGTAAACTTATTGTCTCAGGGATGGCAAAGCCGTTGCCAAAGGTTGATCAACATGCTCGAGCTCCCATCATCTTTGCCCATTAAAGGGAGTGGATTGTTGTTATGTTTTAACCTAGCAATCACCCAAATGTATCAACCAAAGATTTAGGGGGACGCGTGGCTAAGTGGAAGTGCCACAAATCCTAGCCGGAAAAGACCTGCTGCTGCAATTCATTTACATAATGGTTGCAGCCGTGGGTTCGAATCCCACAGAACCACCGGAATATTACAGGCCAACTAAATTCAGAATCGGACACCTTCGACAGCATGATTGGGTGAAATTCCCAGCAACCCGATGGCGGATCAGGGAATGCTTCTGCAGACTTTGTACCCATACTACAAACATCCAACAACAACAACAACAACAACAAAAAAAAAAAGAATCAACCCAAGATTTGTTCAGAAATGGGAGAATCTCAAGGTAGGTAGGGCTCAGCCACTGGGATGCTCTGCTTTTTGAACTACCAAGGTACACATAATTTATCTAAGTAGCCACAATAGGATCCTCTACTCTCCCTACCCCCAGTGTCAAATCACTTTTGGGAGGCCTAAAATGCGCGCTTGGTTTCGTGTTTGCATGCCCCCTCCTGCCCCGGAAACCCATGCGCTGCCCGCGAGCGCCATCTTGGTGGGGGAGTATCCGCAGTCGAGCCCATCCTTGCTTCCTGGCTCTCCCTTCAAGCACGTGGCGAGCGCCTGCGGACTGGAGAGCACCGGGGACCCGCACGAGAAGGGTGTGTGCCTTGCTTGTCGCCTGCAGGGCATCGCGAGGACCGCCGGGGCCAGCTCGTGCACGGGCGCACCGCTGGTAACGACAACAGGTAATGACCCCCAAATTTTCTGATGTGCACGGACCATTTGCAGTTCTCGGATCTTTTCCGTTGCAATCCATCGCTGTTTTTCGGATGCCCCATTCGTATCTTTCGTCATCGTGTGCGCCCCGCCTCGTTTCGTTACTCTTTCTCTTGCTTGCTCGTGCCCGCTGCTACGGCCTTGGTCCTCATTGATGGTGTGCGCCCCCACGCTTTTCCGCCTCTTGTACGCCCATGCCGCTTCTTCTTCTTCTTGTCTTGACTTCCGTTTGAATTTTGTTGTTCAAGGGAAGGTGGTCGGTTTGCTGTGGACCTTCCTCGGAAGTTGAACATACTAACCTTGATCGTGCCCGTTCCTTTGCAAACCCTCCTGTTTGTCAGGCTGTGTACCTTCCTCGGAAGTTGAACACACTGAGTTGTGAAGTCGCTCCGTGCATGCATTCTGCAAAGGGAAAGACATCCGACAACTTTCTGTAGTTGGTGGACACTGGCCATTTATACCTGGGAGGAGGGAACTCCTCCTGTACCCGGGCATATTTTATGTTTGCTCGGGGTCAGGTCCTCTTTTTTTTTTTACACCCCACGAGGTTCCAACCAGAGGTCCTGCCATACGGCCGGCCAGCTACAGTAAGCCAGCGTCTTGTTTGATCGACCCCCTGGAATGGTGTGTGCTCCGTTGGCATCTTGTAGCTACATGTAAGGATAACCACCCGTACATTACTACTTGTTTGTCTTCGGTAAACTCGTTGTTCAGACATTTGGACCACGCGAGTATAATAAATCCCCCCCCCCCCTCCGTAGTTGCTTCGACAATTCTGGTCAATTCTGATCTTCGATGATTGTCGCATGATTACGATGCAAAAAGAATACAAGAATCGACGTCAGGATCGGTAGCTAAATCGGGCAAGAATCACCTACTCTGACTGCCCCTATTGCATCACCAATTGCATGAGAGATTGCACAAAAGCCGCCATTGAATGGCTTCCAATTTTGCTGAATATACGAATCTGGTTCAGGTCCTTTTATGCATGAGACAGACCATCTTTAACTGCAATATGATGTACTCAAAGGTGGGAGTTACCTGGAGAATGGTGTCAGGGATTTCGATTTTCCGAAGCCATTAGCCATTGAATAGCTGGTGGGCAACTGCTCTGGGACGGTTGATATGCTGTAGGACAGATGTGCATGGAACTCACTTGATTTCGAGTTCGCTGGGGTCCGTGTACCTTGACTTCATCGGAGGGTGGGCATTGGCCAACCTGGACTTGCGGAGGGCCATTGTAGGGTGGCAAGAAGAGACGGATAGTCGGTCGCCTACGGATGGGAACAAAAGACAAACATGAGTCAATGCACACGAAAGATGCGAGCAGTTCACAGCTCTGCTACGAAAACATTACGGACACATTTCCTCCAGGTTTAACAAGGGAAGTGGTGAGACAACAACACTGCTGAGTTTCGGCTTTTGGTTTTCATTTTTACATGGCAGGTAGGGGGCTAGTGAAAACTACGGGCGAGATTTCGTCGTTGACTTCGGTTGATAGCCGAGGTGGGTCGTGATGGGTGTGCCAGATGGCGGGAGACCAATCACCCGAGAGCGAAATTCCACACAGAATGGTCTCCTCAGATTCCTTTGTTGTTGCCCCTCCGGGCTTCTCGGGGAAGGTTTATGTGGGTGTATAACCAATAAATACCCTATAATTACTACTTAATGTGCCGAGTTTTGCATCAAATCAGTAAATTGCCCTGTTTGGAGCCATTTCAAAGCGGATTTTCACGGGACCTTGTTTGTCGGAAAGCCAGCGCAATTTCGGTTAGAACTGTCTCTTCAGATTTCCTTCTACTGTCCCAGGTCCTTTGCGGGACAGATTTCTGCTCTGCATTCCAGGGCAAACATATGCAATTTAATGGTGGCTTGATGTGCCGAGTTTCGCATCAAATCAGTAAATTGCCCTGTCTGGAGCCATTTCAAAGCGGATTTTCACGGGACCTTGTTTGTCGGAAAGCCAGCGCAATTTCGGTTAGAACTGTCTCTTCAGATTTCCTTCTAGTGTCCCAGGTCCTTTGCAGGACAGATTTCTGCTGCTCTGCATTCCAGGGCAAACATATGCAATTTAATGGTGGCTTGGTGTGCCTAGTTTCCTGTCTAGACAGCCATTGCTTAATCAAACTTCATATAGAGGGGTTGGACTAGGGTTCAACCGTTTGAACAGGTTCTCCACTGTTCATGCTTGGACGGTTCGAGATTCGAATATTCGATAACTGTTCCTTGTCATTGTGTGAGTAAGTTAGTGTTTTCGGCCCAGGGCTGCCGCCGCCGATGGGATTTAAAATCGTGAAGCGCTACACATATGGTTCTTCCCAAGTACTAGGGTGGCTCAACGAAGATCCTACATCTATGAGACATTAATATCTGGCTGCACTGTTGTCCTAAGTCTGCAGTCGCTCAAAAGAAAATGCAGTCTCCTGGACTATGACTCAACCCCGAATCAACGGGATATTCTCTGCATGTACCTAACCTGGTTTCGGTAGATTCATGAATGGAAGATAGAAGAATAAAAATAACACACTCGCCTAAAACATGGCCCAGTCCCGAGTCGAACAGGAAAATCTGCAGTCGGTGCATATAACTAAAAAAAAAACACCGCCATGGAAAGCAGCGCGCAACCGAGCCATTCTCGTAACCTGTAATTCTAGATCACGAACGAGTCGGCATGGTGGGACGGACGACGGAGGGATCGAATACATATGTGCTGGCCTTCGATGCCAGCCTCAGACGGTCGAACCCCGAGATTGAAGAAGTAGCTCTGGGAAAGATCCAGCGGAGAAAAACTGCGCCGCGAGTTGCCAACCACAGTCTTTAATGGAGTGGGATATGCAGTTACAAAGGGTGGTGGATGGTTCCCGTAATTTGTGCCTCATAAAACCTACCCGAACAGTAGGAACCTATTTTGCCCGAGACAGCGAGCCTCTACAGGCAACTGGTCTCGTTATCTGTCAGCAACCACCTCAATGAAAGAAACCAATACATAAAAGACCCCGGCTTCGAGGTGTGCAAGAGAGGATGTGTCCAAAAAACGGCTTGCCGTTGTCAGATAATGCGCAAGGTTGGCGCAAGGGTTCCTTTGAGAGACCGAATTAATGCCGAGCTCTGATCTTTCGCCTCCATGTGAGCTCCCAAATCGGGTTTCTTATTTCGAACAACCCTCCTGTGTTAGACAAGACCGCCCGAAAGCCCCCCATGCTGGACTTGGTACTTTTTCCACTTGCGCAGCAGGTTTGATGGGTTGATCCGATGCCGCTCTCCCCCATCAAAATCCCGAATTCGGAACTCACGTGGAGGCGGGATTGAAGAATCCAATTATGTAAAGCCCAGGTTAATCTTACCGCTTGCGGATCCTCGGAGGGATTGGCGGGCAGACTGAGGAAGAGAAAACATTCCGCTGTCGGAGAGATACCTTCGGCCCACTCAGACTGGAATCAAAAGCATGAAAAGGTGAAAAGTTAGGAGGAGATCGGAGGAGGGCATAGACCCGAGTCAAACGACATTGTCTGCATGTGTTCTGCACGCTTCGAGGTCATGTTGATAAATATGTGAGGCAGGAATGTGCCAGAACATAGGGACTCTGTGTGTTGAACAAGATACTTGGTAGATGAAGTAGAGAAGAAAAATTAACTCTCGTCACGGCAGGCAGATGCACGCCACGTGCTACTGAGCATTGTTTTTTTAACTGCGTGGGGGATCTACAGCATGGGCCTGCTTTGAATTTAATATTGAATCATTGAATCCATGAACGAGAAGGGTTATGAAACTTGCGACATCGGCTCTGCTCCCCGACTCGGAGCCTCGGACAGTCAGACTCGTCGCCGCGCTTCGTGCGAGTCGAGATGGGAGGCAAGGCTTGGTGGAGAAACTGTCTTGTTTGTAAGACATCTTTATGCACTTTTGAGAGATGCAGGGACGGACTCGGAGGGGGGCGACTCGGAGCGAGAGAGACGGAAGAAAGACGGAAGTCCGAAATGCCGACGGCCCGATCAGTGCGCGGTCAATGGCAAACACAAATAGGACCTACTCTCTCGCTTCTTTCTGCACCACCTCTTGCTCGCCCAGTTTGGTTCAGAGCATCTTCTGGGCTTTCTGTTGCAGTCCTTTACAGTTTTATTCATTGCTGAACCTTTAGGTTTGGCTACCCAGGAGAACATGGATTTCGAGCCATTTTGCTACAAGGACAAACAAAATTAGTCATACAGAATTAGTCATTGCACAAAGTTAACTGCTGAACCTTTGTAAGGAAACAGGAAAATAAGTAATTCAAATGTAGATATTTTTTCCCAACCTTATTGATTTATCTGCCTGTAGCCTGTGTAGGCCACTCTGTTTCACTCACGAGATTCACTCGTTTCTACTTTAGCTATTAGTCATTTCTGCTTGATGTTCGGGGCAGTATCCGTTGACGTGAGAATTGGGCCCGGACAACCGTCCGACAACGGTTACATGTAATGTTCCGATCAGATTGGTGGTTATTTGGCGTTACTTGGTATGTTAAATAACTGGTAAACCTCAAAAATCAACTTCCTTTCAGGCTCTTACAGCCTTTTGCGGAACTTAGGGCGCGGCCATTTTTTTTTTTTTTTGTAAGTTTTCGGCAGAATGGCTATCCTGACCTCAATTCTCAACCGATTCCCTTGGTGGTAGGCTCATTCTACTCGTGTTGTAAATGCGGAGGGCATGACATCATACGATTCTTTCTGAGAACCCCGAAATCATTTATTAGGTCAGATTGGGGTGTTTTGAGCTGTCTGAGAGCAGAATATGCCGCAAAGTAGCTGTAGTGCTCGGATTGACCTAGAATTTTGATACAACGCACTTATGGGTATTCTGGAGGGCAGCAAACACCGGGATAGTGAATGTGACTTGTATTTCAACTGTAGCATACATGTAAACAGGTAGGATATTGGGTGAATTTCCCTAACAGCAATAAATTTGAAATACAAGTCACATTCACTATCCCGGTGTTTGCTGCCCTCCGAAATACCCATAAGTGCATTGTATCAAAATTCTAGGTCAATCCGAGCACTACAGCTACTTTGCGGCATATTCTGCTCTCAAACAGCTCAAAACACCCCAATCTGACCTAATAAATGATTTCGGGGTTCTCAGAAAAAATCGTAAGATGTCATGCCCTCCACATTTACAACACGAGTAGAATGAACCTACCACCAAGGGAATCGGTTGAGAATTGAGGTCAGGATAGCCATTCTGCCGAAAACTTACTAAAAAAAAAAAAAAACCGGCCGCGCCCTAAGTTCCGCAAAAGGCTGTAAATCATGGAAATAATGTTGGGAGCACTAGATTAGAGAAGATTAGTGTGTCCAAAATTTTTTAATCCATCCAGAATGTAATAACTTGGCTCGGCACCAAATAACATTGTGGCTGACTTGGACAAATAACAAGCCACCTCGAATTTAATCGTCCTTCATTGCGCTGGAGTGCCTCGTCCTTCTTTCTTACTCAGCTGCTCTCCTGTGATTTTCAATGTCTCTCATTGCCTCTTTTGTGTATCTTGAGGTATGAAAACATGCCAAAAACTGCTGCTCTTCTCTGTCAGTAACATGGAACCATTGGTCTTGCCCTGGATGCCCCAAGGAGTCAAAGGATCGCCCTCGACCACCGGATGCCCCTCCCTGAGAGCATCCTCGGATCAGGAAAGACAATGAAGAGGACTCGGAAGGTTCATTTCAGCTTACCACAGCGTGCTTCATGAACCATAGTTTGATTGCGGAAAACAGATGAAAGCCCTGGCAAGAAAACTAGAACCTTGCAGCAAAACAGAAAAAAACAAGGAGGGGGGTACACCCACTTCTTCAACTAACCCTGCATCATCTCAAATACGACCGTCCTGAAGCAAGCAGTCCACACCTGCCGACGGTGTAAGAAGTCAACATGCCCCCGAAACCACGACACCTTAGACTGCAAGGTTGTATGCAGATTCACTGTTGAAAATGCGGCCAATTCCAGGGGTGCAGGGGTGTGGACAATGGAAGGAAATGTACACAGAGATCATGATAATTTCAATACCTCAACTTCTTGAAGTACTCCTGGTACTCTGCGCATCCTGCTGTATATTTAATGTAGTCTTCTTGAACGCTCCTGTGATGACCTGGCAAGTTTCATTGAATTCCCTTCTCTTTTCCCCTGTTTGAATTCTTTTTTTGTGTTTGTCGCCGTTGGGACAAAGGTTGAAATAGAAACCCGGAGAATATCAATCAGAGTCTCCGAGATCAATCGCTTTGTCTCGAGCTTGCCAGCGCATACGAAAGTTGGCTCTCTCTTCCATGTCCTCCCTTGCTATCTTCTGCAATTTGCCTGTCTCCACTGGATTTAACGGCCGTGCTGCACGCTCTTGTGCTATGACCAGATCACGCCGTCCTCTTTGCGGTTATCGCGTGATCTGCGTGCCTTTATCTAAGCGGCAGGACTGTCTCGCCCCACTGCGGAGGGGGGTTCTTGAGCGTGTGATCAACACATTGCCGGCAACAAGCCCAGACGTGCTTTGAGTTGGTCCCGGGACGTGGGTGGAAGTAAGCCCAGAGCGGTCCCTTGTCGTTGCCCATGATGAGAAGAACAGCGGCGAAAATATTTGATTAAATTATGTAAGTGACACGTGATGTCTAAGGCCGTAGGTGAGCAACTGGTCCTCAAGCTAAGCCTTACCCTCAGGCCTTAATTAAGGCCTAAGGCCTGAGGTTCAATGTAAGGCCTTAGGCCTTAGGGCCATCACTGGTTTCAAGTGGATATTATGCTGGGATTGCTGTGTTTGAGATAGAATTGGTTGCAGAAATAGAACCAAATGGCCTTCCAGGCCAATTAATTGGTTGATCCTCACAAAATCCGCACTCAGAAAGATACAGGAGGCAAATTGGGAAGGATTTAAAGTTGCCGGCTCTTGACCCGGGCCGGAGTTCCGTGATACACTTACAGCAGTTCCTGAAAATAATGGCAATCACAGATTTTTTTTTTGTGCGATTCCCAAAAAGGAAACTCCTCACTATACAGAGCAATATCCTTCCCACTGGTGCATCCTGAAGGTTGTAATGTAGTGTATTTGGCTAGGAATGATGTTGCGAGGCACCTGGAGAGTTCCCGCACCGGAACCATATGTGCACGCCAATAGGATATGTCAACACCGAATCCGGTTGACTAAAAATAAACACATGATTTTTGAGTTGTTCTACACATCTATGGGGTCTAGACACCCAACAAAGATATAGGCTGCATTTTATAGCCCAGCATTTTCATCAGGGATTTCTGCAGGTTTCATGGGTTCCGGGGGTGCCGTCTTTGCGCGAACAAAGTTTTTGCTGTACGAGCATTTCTTGCCACTCTGGTGCGTCTCGAGCGCCGAAAAATGGCCGGCGAGGCACAGTTCGGTGCGACTTGGTATCGATGTCGGTACCCACTTGGTACAGCGATTACACTGGAGTCTCCGGAATAAACTCGAGGCATGCCCTTCTCCGACTTCTGCGGCAAGATGGCCGGCCTTATATAATGCGAGGAGATGAGCTCGTCCGTCCAACTTCTCTGTATCGGATTCATCGCCCTCTTCATTCGAAGGAGAAACAGATTGTAGTTCAGGGACAACAGGAGTTCGGGGTGGTGGATTATGGCCGCGTTGATCAAGTGGAGACAGCGGAGACGGCTGGCCGTCCTGAAAACGGCTCATTGTAGGCGATAAGGAAGGAGTAGAGTGGAAGAATGAGAACAAGGAATTGTATCCACTATCAGGAGTTCCAAAGGCTCTCATTGTGGACGTGAAAGACGGGGGTATGTGCAGCGGTGTAAGAGACGGTCTTGCCGATGGCGGAGCTCGAGCATGCAAAGGTGTAGATTGGGTTGAAATTGTAGCTGTTGGGGAAGGGTTTTGAGGCTCATCGGGTGCAGTGGCCATAGAAGAAGATGCGGAAGGTGGATTCATGCTGGGGATGTGGAAGAATCCGGCCGGGAATGAAATGCCCGTCATCGTGATTATACAGGGCAAATGGCAGTGCCAGAAACATGTTCTGGCGCATTCATGGCGCCACAAAAGGAAATGGTGATACGTGGAGCCATACATACATTCTTATGGTGGCCTGGTGCCATACCCACCAGTCTGCCAGGCCCCCGACATTTTGGTGATGAAAAGCCATTGACACGTCAAACGTCCCCTTGGAGCTGCTATGGACAAAGTGGTGGATAGTGTGCTGCCTAATCTATGGCCACACCCAGCCAAATCACCTTCGAGTCTCCGCGCAACCGGTGTGGGCCGAGCCCACCATCCGACGGACGTGCCATAATGTGCTTGTTTTACTGTAGGTATTGGCGCTCCGGCGCAGTCAGGTCTTCCACCAGCTCATCCCATGCGTCCGGATGGTCCGGGCAGTGGTGGTCCCCACGATTAGGGGTCACCAAAGCCAGACATCCCGACGGAACCCGAACGAATTGGCGAAAGACTCGACATCCGGTATTAGGACCGTATATAAAGTGGATATTAGGCTATACTCACAGAGATCACAACGAGAGACGGAAAGACTGTCCAGGAGTCTAGCATCCGGTCTTGGGAACCCTAGCTGTCCGACGTCCGGTGCGCCTGAGCAAACATACTCAAACCGGACGAGCGTCCTTGCGTGCTGTAACACGGCGAGGATTTCATCGATGTTGGGCTATGTACAGCATCAGATTTAGCATTAGAAGGACTGCGAGTACCACGGACCCTGGCCGTCGATCCGTAAAGCAAGATCTCTATGAGACAGGTACAGGCCCGTGCGACAGGTGCAAGGAATATGGTGATGTCGTTCACATCACCAGTAACGTGAAGCGAGACGAGGGTTGCGCCAAGTGCAGATTTCGAAAGGCGTCCGTTGATGTTGGCAACGTCCGAGTTCGCAAGGTTGTCTACACGGAGCGTCGTGGCCCCAGAACCAAAGAACACGGGAAGCCACATCATGGGGCATGCAATCGATTTCAAGGCGGGCAGATCCACCACAGAAGCGGAGGTAGGAACGTTGGATGATAGGATGGGAAAGATGCGGAGGTCTTCCAGCAGCTGGTGGCCGGCAAGAAAGGTTGGCAGTCTGTCCGTCAAGACGCCATGGTCTGCCACAAGGGTAAGGCGGCGCATGTTCGGGTACCACAGCTCGAGGGCATCGGTTGCAAGTGAGGTTTCCATGCTTTCAAGCAATTCCAGCTCAATGAGATAAGGTGCGGTCTTGACAAGGAGAATCCTGTCAGTGTTAGTAGGTAGTATGTGTATACCCGTGGATGTATTGACTCACAGTGCGGCCCTTTGCAGGGCAGGGGGGTAGAAGTG
>JARKIA010000643.1:0-27646 GCA_029289565.1 Mycena galericulata
AAAACGGCTTTAATTATATCGCCACCGAGAGTCTCCTGAAGCCTCCGGGTGATGAGCTCGTATTTTTCGTCGGCCATGACTGCGGGGTTTTGAGCGCTGGACGCGTGTAGATTGCGCGTAGATGGAAGAGTGAAAAGTTGTGAATCGGTGACTCATTTGGGAAGGGTTGCAGCTGTTTGGATTCGGTTGCAATGGCGTCCGCTTCACTGATCCGTTTTGGCCTCTCACCTTGACTCGCACTGTCTGTCTTCGTGACTCCTTTGGACTGTTGTTACTTGGTCGCCACCACTGGGATGGACTTAAGATGGACTTGAATACTGGCTATGATCGCTTCCGCCACTACCGTGAATCAGACGGCTCATCGTTTTGCGAGCTCAATTACAGGTAAATGCCAACAACAAGCGAGGTACGAGACCTCCTCTGTGCCGCGCGGCACCGCACCTGTCACAGCTCCTGGACAATAAATCTGCACGCAAGAGGATCCCGAACTGTACAACTCTCAGGTCTTTCAAAGTTAACAAACTGCCATGCTCGACACACTTCCTCCAGAAATTTTCGCCCGCGTATTAGAGATCGCCATTGAACGTGGGGAATCGGATTCCTGCCCCCGGTATGCCTCGTCTCCTCGACGTGCTACCATGTCGTGGTGTCGACCCCGAGCCTATGGGGTATCATCATTGTCGGGAAGCAGAGCTCCATCCCTCTGCTTACCCAGCAGCTCGCCAAGGCGAAGGCGACGGATCTCAGAATCAGCTTTCTTCGCAAAGGGCCACAAAATCGCCCCAGCGATAAACACACCCGCGCGTCATGGATAGTCTCACGTACCTCGCCCACAATTGGGTCCGGGTGGAGATGCCGACGAGTCTGCTTTTGCTGACCCGGTGGGTGGATATGTGGCGGGTGGAGGTCTTGTCTGTCCGATACCATGCTACGTCTGGGATCGACCCAACTGACGCCGACAAGTTCTTCGAATCGGACGGGGTTTACAAGCAGCCCCAATTTGCATTCGTTCACTGCGGAGGCACTCCCGGAAGAATGGGTGACGAGGTTCCTCAATCCCCGCATCACGTTCTTTGAAATCAGCCGTCTTGTCGGTATCCCCACTTCCACAATTCAGCGTTATCTTTCCCTCATCCCCGGCGTCCACACGCTCCATCTCCGGAGCTTGGGATTCCTCCCATTCTCCGCCTCCAACGTAACAGTCCGCCTTTCGAATCTCACCAATCTCGAGCTTCACAACATTCGGGATATCACGTCGCTTCTTTTGAACACTCGAGCGCCTGGATTGCGGACGCTCAGTATCCGCAACTGCACGGGCCAGATGGGGTCCGTATTTTCTCAGTGGAGCCAGCCGGGTTTCCTTCCCTCCAACTTACAAAGCCTCGAACTGTCCCACTCCCTCTCCGAGAAGGACATCCCCTTCTTGATCGGCTGGCTCGCCCGGCTACCTGCCCTCCTCCGCCTCACCATCTCCCACGACGACGAGATCGCGGACCCCACCTCACCCGAGTCGTCTGTGGAGACTGATCTCTTCAAGGCGCTGGCGTCCCCCGACGGCGCGGGCCCCGTCATCGGGGGCTGGCTCTGCCCGTCCCTCATCCATCTGTGTTTGGACACCACCCTACGCAGTGTCGCGGAGATCCTCCCCATCGCGCGCGCACGCACCGCCGGACCCGGACGCGCAAAATTGCAGACTTTCCAGGCGCAGGTGTGCTCCAGCGGCTCCGACGAGGATCTGGCTGTTTTCCACGGCCTTTTCGAAGACCCGTCTGACACGAGATGCGTCTGCTTGGGATGCAGCTTCAATACTATCACTAGTGAGTTTGGCGTTATGTTTCTTGACCGTACTGATCGTTTTTTCTCCAGTTTGAATCTGATAGATTATTAGATACCCTAGTCAAGTAGTAATACGTAGTTTATTGAAATGCGTCTTGGTTGAAATATCGCGTCTGAGCCAAGCGAGTTCAAGCTAAATGGAGTTAGTGACGCGTCAACAAGAGCAAACATCAACGTTGGGGATAAAAGCGCGTTGTTTGTTGACCGTCTCTCTCTCTTCAACCACGACCACCACCGGCTCCCACCAGCAAACTCACCAACCCCCACCACTCTTCAACACTTTAACGACATGTCTGGACGCGGCAAAGGTGGAAAGGTGCTTATCCTCCTTTCTGTACGTTCAAGTTCGTGGCATGCTCACCACCGTCGGTGTCCAGGGCCTCGGCAAGGGCGGCGCCAAGCGCCACCGCAAGATTCTTCGCGACAACATCCAGGGTGCGTCCCGCCTCTCCCACGCAACTCGCCGTGCTACTACTGACCTCGCTGGCCCCAGGTATCACCAAGCCCGCCATCCGCCGTCTCGCCCGCCGTGGCGGTGTGAAGCGTATCTCTGGCCTCATTTACGAGGAGACGCGCGGCGTCCTCAAGATTTTCCTCGAGAACGTCATCCGCGACTCCGTCACCTACACTGAGCACGCTAAGCGGTGCGTCGCTTCCCGCCTTTTCCTTGTACGCTCGTCTGATAATCCTCTTCTTAGCAAAACCGTTACTGCTCTCGACGTCGTCTACGCCCTCAAGCGCTCCGGCCGCACGCTCTACGGTTTCGGCGCATGATCCGTGCGTCTCCCTCCCTCTGCCTGCTGTCCCGCTCACTGATCCTTCCGCGCCCAGGCCACGCTATTGTCTCTATTCTTTTACGGTTCCAACGTCCATTGTATATCACTACATTTGTCTTGTACTAGAGTATGAACCAAACATGCCTATGCTATTTTATGTCGCCTCACTCTTATTTGTGCGCCTGTTATTACTCTCGCACAGCACCCATCCGCCTCCGCTCAGCCATTCAGTTACCGATGGATTTTTGGTATCCAAGCTCATTCATACTTTATGTAATATCTGAGCGTCGCCAGTCTGATATTGCTATTCGCGCTCTGGGGCGAAGGCGATTCGTGCGTGCCGTAGCTCCGCTCTCCCGTATTAACATGCGGCCAGTCGCGTTCATTGCCCTTGTGGCATGTGCCCGCCGCAGTCGCTCGTCGGACGAATGATTGGGCCTGTCCCAACCCTCGCTAGCCCTTCCAGCCACGGCACAAAAAGTACCCTTCCCTCGATTCCGTCCGACTCGCGTTGGGCTTGAGGAACCGCACGTCATTGAAATTGGGCTCCAGATGCTCCTTGCGGAACATGTGCAGGAGCGGGTGGACGAAGTGCTTGATCCTGCAATCGTTCAGACCTATAAGGAATGTATGTATCGTATCACTCACAGCAGGACACCGCCCATCTCCCGCCGCACGCTCTGCGCCGCGCGCATGTGCCGCCTGCTAAACTCGAACACGGACGCGCAGATCGCGAGGCTCGACTCGATGTCGTGGAACGCGTTGCCGGTGGAGTTGGACGCCATGTCGCAGAGGATGACGTCCGCCCTGCCGTCGGGGCCGCGCCGGTGCGCAATGAGCGCGCGGATGAGCGCTTCCGAGTCCGCGGCGAGGAAGTCCGCCTCGAGCGCCTGCACGCCGGGGATGGGTGTCATGCGCAGCAGGTCGACAGCGATGATGGTCCCCCGCCCCGTCCCCGCCTCGAGGTCAGAGATGTTCAAGGGATCAGCGTCGGCATCGGGATCGAGCGAGTCTCGTGGACGCTGCGGTGGACGCTGCTGTCGGCTCGAAGACGACGGCGTTGGCGTACTCCAGCCGTCTCCGTTCTGCGGATACGCCGTCGACATCTCCTTCACGCGCGGCGGCGGCGGCTTGTCCCAGCCCAATTTTTGCGCGACGACCTGGCTCCAGCCGCCGGGCGCCGCACCGAGATCGAGTACGACCTGCACGTCCCGGTGCTCGAGAAATCGGTACTTTTCGTCCATCTCGAGCAGCTTGAAGGCCGAGCGCGAGCGGTACGAGGTGCCGGCAATTGCGGCGGTCGCATCGGGAGAGGAGCGGAGCTTGACATAGGGATCGCGCGCCTGGCGGTTTAGCCAGACGGCGGAGGACGGCTTTTTTGCATACGCAAGGGACCGTGAAGGCCGAAAGGGCATAGAGCCCGGCACCGTTAGATGGTAGATGAGAGCAAGGCGCGATGTTTGGTTTGGGCTTCCGAAAATAACTGAAATTTCAGTCGTCTTTCTGCGCCCAATCATCAACAGTGATACAGGATCGCACTTGTAAACGCGTGTACCTGAGGCCCAAATTCAGGCCCGTTCGAGCAAACAAATTCAAAGGAAGAAAGGGAGAAAGGTCGTACACGTCGACGGTGCGGACCCGTGGGATGTGCACAGAACAATGCATTATATCATACACCGTACACGTAGGAGGGCATGAGACGACGTTACAAGAGTACAAGACGAGAGAATAGAAAAAAAAATTATCGCGGATGATGGTCTGTGCGCAGAGCCAATGAGGACATGCCGAGACACCCAGCAGTCGACATGACTCACGCAGCGATTAGGCCCCGAAACCGTACAGCGTGCGGCCAGAGCGCTTGAGGGCGTAGACGACGTCGAGGGCGGTAACGGTTTGCTTTATGGACATGAGGTTGAGTCGAAGGCGTTGGTGAGAAGGGAAACGTACCGCTTAGCGTGCTCGGTGTAGGTGACGGAGTCGCGGATGACGTTCTCGAGGAAGATCTTGAGGACACCGCGGGTCTCTTCGTAGATGAGGCCGGAGATACGCTTCACGCCTCCACGGCGGGCGAGACGGCGGATGGCGGGCTTCGTGATGCCTAGAACGCGCGAGATAAGGGACGCGAGCCTTGGCGCTATGGGTGGACAGACCCTGGATGTTGTCACGGAGAATCTTGCGGTGGCGCTTGGCGCCACCTTTGCCGAGGCCCTGGAGAAGTATTCGTTAGCCAGAAGATGGGCGAGTAGTCGGGTGCGCTCACCTTTCCACCTTTTCCGCGTCCAGACATGGTTGGTGAGTTGTGGTGGGGTAAGGCCTTGAGGCGGTGGTGGTGGTTGCAGAGAGAAACGCCGAGTAAACAAACCGAGCGGCGCGTAAACATGTGTCCACATTGTCGCGCCGGCTAACTTGAAGTAAAATCCATTTTGATTCGCATTCGGCCCCATTGCCCCAAACTATGTCTGCTTTCTGTATCTTGCTCTCTCACTACACCAACTCCTAGCAACACATGCAATGGTATCGTCCCCAACCAGCCTGAATCCCCGGGCACCTCCTGTCAACCTCCTGTACGTTTCGAACAACTCAGAGCCTCTCGACGACATGAACTGGACCACTGTGAATTTCACAGGGCGTATTGTTGGAACACTGGAAACATTTTCTCAAGCAGATGGCGCCAGTCATCTACAATTCGGTCATAAATGATAATTCGGGTATCGAGTAGAATGGCGCGGACGCCGAAGTTACAACAGGACGGTGAAAAACGGACTACATTCAAAAGGGCCACCTCTCCCATCATCCATTGAGCGACACGATAGCCTCAATGAGTCCCCCGCCGTCGGGAGTGTCCGGAAAATCCATGAGCACCGTGCCAACTTTGGGGTACGGGGCCGGGGAGATCAACAACGAGTTTAGATACGTGAGGATGCGCCGATTGATACCGGTTACAAAGGGAAAGCCCAGGATAGTATACGCGGTCCCGCCGACCGCGAGTGTTTCCGGGAAGTTGAACGGCGTGTTGGACGCGGTGGAGAAGGAGATGTACCAGTTGCTGATCGACGTATCGGCCTGTGCAGCCGCCAGTGCATTCAGCACATAGCCTGTCTTGTTGGTGACAACGACGTCAAGCCCGATGACGCCGTCGTAGTCGTAGTAATCCTCGATCGCCAGCGCACCATTTGGCAAGGGGGTGGTGAAGCCCGGGACGTTGTCTGGCCAATTCGTCGCGTTAATCCCGATGCTCGCGCCCGCCATACCGAGATATCAGCTGGATCTTCCCGCGAATGTCCTGCAGCTGGGGAATCGTACCACTGGTGTTCCAGAATTGACTCTGCGGCTGAATGAGCTGCAACACAGCAGTATCGAACGTGATGGTGGAATTCAAGGCGCTGCCCTCCTGCTTGAGGGAGACAATGACCGTTTCGCTAGAACTGTGTCCGAGCCAGCTGTATATCTGCAGCAAGATTTGTTGGAGCGTGGGGCCGAGCGGTACGTCACCATGGAACATTAAAAGCGAGTTAAAGACGAGCTTGCATCGAAGATCGAGGAACCGTATGCCCAGGTCGAGCTGCGCGGGGATCGACAGCTCCTGCGTGGCGGTGAAAGGAACGAACGTTACGGAGGCGCTATCGTGGGTCCCAGGGATGGACAGCTGCGACAAGAGGAGGCTCCCGCTCAGATGCGCCATCCATGAATTCAGTGGGTAAAGCGAGACGGGCCGCTGTATCCACAACACCGAGGAAGAGGCGTCATGCGACGAGAAGACACAATTCGCGATCCCGTCTAGCACCACGATGGCTGGCGTGTGGCTGGTAGTCTGCCCCGTGTCTTCGTGCCCCAGCCACGCCGCGCCATTGTAAAAGCTGGCAAAAAGCTGTCCCTTGCCGTTATTGGACTGAAATGCCATCACAGCGTTGGTCTCATAGGTCGCCGCGCTCGTCCCGTACGCCGTGCTCTCGTTCGGTGCTGTGGCCGTCGTCCATGTGCCGTTCACCGCCGTGGCGCTCATCGCCAGCACCTTGCGTCCGCTGTTGTTGGCCGGAAACAGAATGTATATCTGGCTGCCCAGGGTGTAGAGCGCTGGTGTCCCCCAGCTCTGTCCCCCGAGGTTGTAGGATGGGCCCCATCCGACAACCGGGTCCCATTCCGCGACATAAAGACGGTTGCTATCGGACGGGTCCATGTATGCGAGTACCAGCGCTCCATTGAACACCGTCAATGCCGGTGGCCCGCTCGACGTCACATTAAGGACCAGGCGCTGGCCCCACGCACCCGTGGTGTCGTTATACTGCAGATGTACGAGCTTGCCGCTGACACTATCGGGGAACACGAGATGCAGCACGTCCGCAAAGTCCGCCAGCGCGGGGCCCTCGGCCGCAGTTTCGGTATTGACACTCGTCGTGGGTTGCAGATAGTCCGTGTTGTTTGCACTCGTGTACCAGAGCGAATGATTGTTCATGACCCCGGAGATCCAGAGATCACCGGCGTGAGTCGTGATCGCGGGCCCACATTGCGACTGGCCGAAGTTACTGCTTTTGCGGCTCCAGCTGCTGCTACTGCTCACGGCGAAGCTCGAGTAGTTGGCATTATGAGCAGCGGCCAGGTTCTGCTCCCACGATCCAGCTATAATTTTGTGAGTGATTGCAGACAGGAATTCTATCAACGTACTAGCATTATGCGCGCTCAAAGTGCTATTGTCGGCGTCAGGGGTAAGAACGGGCTCAAGTCCTGCTTCCGTTGTAAGCTTCAGATCCACCGGGTAAAATGCCCATTTACCGACGAGCCATTCCATGGTCTGAGTGCCATCCAAAGCAAGACTGCCGCCAGACCACTCGGTGCAGTTCTCGCAGCGGTAGATCCACGTCCAGTGCGTTGCGTTGACGGAGCTCCCAATGGTGGTAACGTTGACAGAAGCATCCATTTGCGCATCGAGACTAGCGCTAAATGTAAATTATTAGTCTGGGCAACACATCAAATTCATTAGACGCACCCTACGTAGCGCGGGGATCCAAAAATCTCGGTTTCATTCGGCCAGCCCACCACCATCAAGCTGTCCGGACCGCCAAGAGCTACGCCGACCTAAAGGTACAGGACAATGTCAACGGGCGGGGACGTTGCAAAATGGATTATCGAACTTGCCCATTTATTCGCAATAGGCGCGATAATTTCGCCGATAAATTCTATTGCGTTCAGCGACGTCAGTGGGGGGAGGACGAATCCGTAGGTGATATTGCGTGTCGTCTCATGGATTCCTGTAAACGGGATACCAACATCCACGTAGGAAACGGGGATTGACGAGGCTATACTAAAGAGTATCAGGTATTATTCGAAAAATAGAGGGAGATGTACTTGCCAGAGCCTGCGATTGTCGCAAAAGCGAGGGCAATGAGACCTGTGAGTATCCGGGGGCTCATGGTTGAGTGGTAAGCCCACCAGCGACTTTTGGCTTTTTAAGTACGGTTGTTTTCTGGTCCCTGAATCGGCCACAGTTTTCGGAAGACGGGGGCTGAGGGCAGGTCTTGGGACAGGTTCATGTGGCCGTCCCATACGTTTCAACGACCCTGGTGATACCCCCGCAAAAGGGATTGAATACTTTGCCGAGCCAAGTCGATGGAGTCCCTGGAACCTGGCGGAATTGCCCTTATTTCAGGGAGAACACCAGATGCAGGAATTGGGGACCATTTCTACACCGGATTTCCAACGCATATAGTAAAGGCGCTTGGCCAGGGGAGAAGGGATGATTGAAGGGGGGTGATTTCGGGTTTGATGAATTCCTCTTGCCGTTCCATGGGGAGAAGAGAAGAAGACCCTGGCCCTGGCACGTCGCAACAGATTTTTACCACTTACATCGGTGAACCTCTGACGAGACATGAAATGATGAATCAGAGTGAATGGAACATGAACCTCGGTTCGTTAGTAATAGTAGTGGTTCGTAGATCTGCTATAGGCAACTCCAAGTTGAGGTTGAAGCAAAGATGAAGTTGCCGCTTAACAAGCAAGTTGAAGTTTACGTAAACAAATTGACAAATTTCTGCTGACCCTTTCTCGAGTACAGCGTTGGTACAGCGCACCCCTTCAATGCGCCCAAGAAAGGCTACGTCGTACTTATATTTCGAGGTCTAAATTTCCAGCAGTGTATATATTATTCCATTTTCTCCTTCTCTTTCGCTCGCCCAGTCGCCATCGAATACCCAATGGTCCCCGCTAGCACCATGCCCGCGCCCGTCCACATTAACACTAAATCCACCTCGGCCCCACGCCCAAGCCAGACACTGATGATCAAGCTGACGGCCTTGCGGACGACAAGGACGAGCGTCACGGTGAGGGCGCTGACGCGCGTCGTGAGGCGGTGAACGCCAGCGACGCAGAGGAGCTGAGTGACGGTGTTGAGAAGGAGGGGGAGGTATGCTTGTGGGATGTCTACGACCAAGGCGGGTAAGCCGTCGATGGTGGTTCGGCGTAGTCCGACGGGCCGAGGAGAGGACTTATCATCAAGAGGAGTCGTCGACAAGAGAGAGAATGGTAGGGAAAACGGAGGTGGGATCGTCAGAGCCGATGGTACGGCGCGCGGGAGCGGAAGCGTAAACGAAGAGCGTTGACCGGCGTTTACGGATGCCAGCTGCGACATGATATCATTCCGCACGAAGAAAAACATGGGGAGGGCGAGGAAGTGGAGGTAGAACATGGACTCCTGCCATGTCGGAGTAGGGGTAGCCGCGGGTTTCTTCTCTGAACCTGGGGGAGGGCGTCCATAGCGAGAATAGGTGTAATCCTGAGCGAGTCCGAGGAATCCGGAAAGGAGTAGGGCAAGGCTGAGGATCGATATGCCTTGTACGTAGGTGTAGGTGCTGGCCGACGAATCCATCGAGTCTGAATGCGTATTGGAGGCCGAAAGCGTCGTCGATACGACACCGAAAGTGACCACTAGCACAGATATTACTTGCGCAACGGTGTACCTGGCCGAGTATTATTTCTTTGTGCCAACCATAGCGCACGAGAACGAAAGGCAAAAAACCTCTTGCCGGAAATAAGCCAACCGAGAAGCATGCTTATCACAAGGCCGCCGCTGCGAAATATAATGTGCACAGACATGGGGATCCGGTACGAAAATGCTGCATTATTCAGCAGAGAGATCAGGTAGAAGAGGGCGACCTGAACCAGGTACGGCGTTAGCGGAATGCGGTGTGGTTTAAAGCGAGGCCCATATTTTGTCCAAGTTATGTGAGTTGGTATTCCGTACAAAGAGATGATGAGAAACTGGAAAGCAGTAATCAGGGAGCCTGAAAGAGGGTATTGCGTGGTTAATTGTTCGAGGGTAATTGCGTTACTGCAGATGTTTGGTGACCTCAAGTGAAGTTAGATACGACATGATCGCACCTGCAGCAACCCCCGAATATAAGGGAGATGGTGGAGGACCAGTCGCCCAAGACGGTCAAAAACATGCCAAGGTAATCCACGTGGCCGTCATGTGACTTGCAAAGTATCGCTTTGACTCAGTCAGTTGCATCTACCCAACTACTCAAGTTGCAGTTACATTCGAAGTGCTTTGCTCAAGTCCAACTTGAGGAGCAGAGGAGAAGGGTTGGCGATGAATTGATACAATTTATAGTAGATTCCTCCAGACCACCGCCGTCGAGTCTCAACGCGTTTGTGACATGATTTGGATGATACTCAAATTACAAACCGCTGAAGTGGCGCTGAAGCGCGGAAGTTCAATAGAACATGTTGATTTTTGCAACACACATTGAGTGGCTGTGTAACGTGTTTGGCAAGACCGCGTTCCACAAAACAACACTTTTTGAGGCAAACCTCATGTCTGAATTCTCGTCGCTCTGCCCCGGATACAGGCACGTTGAAGCATTTGGTCCCGACGAAGAATACGAAGAAGAAGAAGTTACATATGTCACCCTGGACCTAGGAGATGTTGAGCCGACGCTCATTCCAAGCTCTTCCAATTACCGTCTCATTGTACGTCCTGTGAGATATTGAGTCGCCATTGGGTCTTAGGGAGTACCGTAGGGACTGGATACTCCGACTCCCTTTTTGCAACTGTCGGGCACAATTTTCAAGGGCCGTCATAATTCGCTTTTGGGGACAGAGTTGCTCTTCACCGACGGGAAAGGTGCGCTGAGTGCGTGCGTTGAATGGTGAAGTACGAATGCATCTTCAGACCCTTCGGATTGGAGCAAGCGAGCTATAACGCACGTCGCCAATACCGAGCAGAGAATCTGCTTCAAAGAAGTGCAGCTGAAACCAAAGAAAGCGATTGTTCCCGATCCACCGTTGAACGAAGAGTCTATACGATTGAAAGTTGACCAGATAACCGGAAATGCCACCCGCCCTGTGGTTCCACGTGGAAGGAAGCTAAAGACTGTCGCGCCGGCTGAAGAGGAGGAAGTTGGAGAGGATGAGGAAGTTCGTTCAGTTGGAGCCGTTGACAAACAAATGTAAATTGTAATTGTAGTTTTTCTTGCTCATGTCGCGCGCGATTCCGCCACATTGGGCGCAACCGTCGGAGATCGCCCACAAGATTGCTCAGGCTACGCATGAAAACGCATTGATCCCCAAATCAAGCCCGCGTCTTGGTAGAAAGGGCTTCCTGTACCTCCAGAAAACCGCGCAAACCGTAAAGCCAGAGGAGCGCCTTCGTATCACTGCGCGTCGCATGCTCAAGTCGGAACGGGATGAGCGTATGGATGTCACACATGTCCTTACCCCGGTCAAGCAGTTCGTTCCTTTCTTTCGGTTTCGAATTCTTTAACGAATGCATGGCCTCAGATATATGGGTGGTTTTACTCGTCCCAGAGATCTTCGCGCCTCAAATTGGTTTCCAGGCGGTGCATACGTAGCAAGGTCAAAGACGTACGAGTCTCCTGTGGAGGAGGCATACCAGTCTCACACAGTTTTCATGCTCGAATCCCGGTACAATATTCGATACGGGCTTGGCCGCGTGGATGCCCCGGCCTATGTCTATGGAATGTGTCGTGAACAGGACTTTCCTGCGATACTCAAGAAATATAATTCCCTCTACCCCCCTGATCGCAGTGTCCTCGGTATTATGGACAATGCCCGGTGGCCTGGGGGTTCTCAGGCGGCATCTCGCAAACCTGTCAAGTGGTGGACCGATGATGCCGAGTTGAAATCGACAATGGCGGAGATCGGAACAGAACCCCCCGCGTCTGAAGATTTCGAGGAGGACGACGACGACCTCGAGACGAAACAAACCTCCAAAAACAAGAACAACAAAAAGCCCCACAGGGTCACTGCCCTTAATCCAACACGACCCTCCCCGTCAATTCCACCATCAACTGACCTTTCTTCTCCTACTGCTCCCGCATCCATCCGCACCTTCCACTCCTCGTCGATTCTCCTCATCAACCATAGCTATAACGATGATAATATTATTCCCGATTTTTACATCCGACACAAACGGGGTAATTCCAACCAAGACAAGGGGGACGAGAAGACCGACGAGCGACAGAAGCTCCCGGATACTCCGTCCTTAATGGACCATCTTTCGGAAGCGATCCTCTCAGACGAGCTTGTCGCTTCTACACATCGCTTGGCTTCCAAAATCCCTACCGAGTTGACCGACGCAAATGGTGTTCTTGTCCATCCCTCTGGTTTCGTGATTCCGACGCCGTCCGACCATGCCGCCTCCGATCGCAGGCAGCGAGAGAGAGATCCTGCTGAGCAAACCGCCGCGGTTGCTGAGCGAGTCCTGGAGGAGGATTTCACCGACGTATCGGCGGAGACGTCGAGTCGCCGCGGAAAGGTACCATTTGAGGTTCGACGCGAGGACGGGACAGTTAGCCACCCCAGTGGATTCGAGCCCCCGACCGCTACGGACGACTTCGAGCACAGCGGAAATTCAACGATAGACTCGCATATGGGGCAACAGCCGTTAGTTCTGGGCACGGGTGCCAAGCGCGGTCTCCATACGACTGCATCCGTGCGCGCTCAGGAGGTGGAATGGGACATGGAGCGAGCGCGGGCGCAAATGCATGGGGTGTTTATTCCCCGTGAAGAATATATGGCCACACTCTCAGAGAAGCCCTTCTGGCGTCCTTTACTCACTTTTACTGTCTCGACACGCCCAATTGGCCTATCGCTTCTTCGGCTTTCCAAGGGGGAGGCCATGGGAACGCCGTTCCATGCCGGGCTCTCGAACGACGATCGGAAGTGTCGCATCTCCTACATCCACCGCATGCGCTCATTACGGATACGGCGGATGCAGAACCTAGCTGTCAACATGGCGCAGGTCCTTGCGGGTGCACGTGGCGGCATAGTCGGGATCCGCTTCACTCCCGATGATATGGGTCGCGGGATCGGCGGTGAAGGGCTCGAGAACCCCCTTCCGTGGGACAAGCGGCACATCGGCGTCGGTGTGGGGAGTTGGTATACTCTGGGGCCAGAGTTGAAGGAGCTGTTCCTCGCCCGCGGTAAAGAAGAGGTCCCGTATGCTGGCGAGCAAGGTGCCTTCGACGTCTTCGACGTGGACGACTTTGGGCAGCGGATCTCGAGCCGAACGGGCGAGGTTGTTCCCTGGAAGGCGGCTGCGGAGACGAGTGTCGACAAGTGGGTGCGTGAGCCGTGGTACAAGGAATACAGCGTTCTGCACAAGTGTATGAAGCGCTTCAGGTTCTACTCCCAGACGGTGACCGCTGAGGCCGCTGGGACTCTGAGCCACATTAACCCGAAGAAGAAGAGGACGCCGGTTGTAGTTGCGCCGAAGAATACTGCTGCTTCCGCCGAATTGGAGGAAGATGACAGGGATGAGGAAGAGCTTGCGATTGCAGAGGACGCGATCGACATCGACAATGACAACGCCCCGAAGGATTACTCCCCTTCCACTATCGGTTACCCAATCGTCCGGATTCGCGACAAGCCAAATGCGCTCCAGGAGCTCACCCGAAGCCTTGATGATGAATTCGGAGGCGACGACCTCCATGAGCTCGATGCGCCCCCGGACTTCCTCCTCACCAAGCCGCAAGGCGAGTACTTGCTTGGCCCGCCCGACGCGGAAGAGATGACCCTCGAGCTGAAGCCGTCCCTTGCGAGGCGAGTGGTGCAGCGGCGGTTGGAGATGTATTACCGCGGAAAGGAAAAGGAGCTGGCGAGTATCCTCGCCGCACAACACAACAACATTGATTATTTAAATCCGATATGGGCCACGGTCATGAAAGAGGTGAACCTCGATTAAGAACGCTCAATAAAATACAGCTGTACTTCACTCTTATTCATACATAATACGACGCAATTTATTCACTCTTCAGAGTAGAGAATCACGGCACGTGTTCGTGACTGCCAACCTAGAAGTAGAACTTTCCCCGTTGAATAGGTGCGCTCAAAGTAGACTTTCACCGCGGTGGCCGATGACTTTTTGGGAACAAAACACCAGATCCAAACATGTCTTCCCGTTGCCTGTATTTTATAGTTGTCTGAAAGATAATCCTAAAAATCCACTTTCTCGGATACACTTTTGATTCACAAATAAAACCCAAATTCAATTCCCCTTGGCATCGCAAACGCTCGAGAAAAATGCCCCATTTTCGGTCGCTTTTATAGCAGTAGAAATATGTTGTTTTGTGTCCCAAACAGAGGGATTACAATGGAAAAACACCTGTTTGGTGCTCGAAAAAGGGTCTGTTTCTCAACTAAAAAGAAACTGAACATAGCGTGTTTTTCGTGGGAGTTTGGGATGAAAAAATAGACTCGGTTTTTATGCACAACATATGTCCAAAAATGGATCATTTTTTCCGGGTCTTTGGGGCGGCGAGGAAAATTTACCCAAACGGGAATTCATGTTTGGACCACATGTTTTTGTCCCTAAAATCCATCGGCCACCGCAGTGTTTCACTGCCATCAGCGGCCGGCCGCTGACGCTGAAGGTCATGTGCACCGGTCACATCACAGACCAAACAATGATTCCGATGACATTCCGATGATTTCCGAAGCTGACGTGGTTCCCACAGGCTACGCGCCCTGTCGGGCGGGCTGTCGGGATCCCGCTCGCCGTCGTCGGGTGCTGCCCAGCTTGATTTCCAAAGTCTTCATGCAATATTTCTACATGACATTCACTTTCTAAGATTCACACTCCCAGGATATCTAATATCTAGCGAGAAATATTGTACTGAGAAGACGCTGGGTCCGTTGGCGACGTTGGCGGCGGCGACGATCAAACGACGATGGTGTGTCCACCAGCTACCCTTTTTTGGTAAATTATTTGGCATTTGATGTGTGACCGCACGCACAGCCTCAGCGTCAGCGGCCGGCCGCTGAAAGCCTACTTTGAGCGCATCTAATGGTCTCCATCAATTCCGAGTCTGTCCGACGTTTGCGCTGCAGAAGAACGGTTGTAAGGTCAGGTCCCGCGCAGTGTTGCTACTCCCCACAGAGCCGCACAGCAAGAAAACACATTAAATAAATTGTTCGTGAATTCAAATACCCTTCACATCTCCCGCTCACCGATTTTGTCTTCACAGCGCAGCATTATACCCTAAAATGCCCCCACCCTCAGACGCTACCTTCCCAGAATGCCGGCTTATGATCGACAGCGCAGTTGGCATTCTCCAACCTTTCCTATCCTTTCCAGAAAACTCGCCATTATGCGCTTCCGGCATCTACACAACAAGCTCGACACTGCTGATGTTCATCTTCCAGCCTGGGCGGCCGGGGGGCTCAATTGATGTGGACAGGAAATTCATCCATCGCACTCTCCGAACGAAATACACGGGTTTCCTCGACGCTTTGATGCGTCTGGTCGCTGTTTCCCGGTCGGAGGCGCAACTCCAACAAATGGAGACCCGGCTCAATCGATGTCGCTGCGACTTTTCCAACGCAATTGTTCAGGAAATTCACAGGAACTTGATTCCTGGGCAATTCAAAGATGTTATAAATACTATCTTTGCGATCCTTGGCGATATTCTGAGCAACAGCTTGAAATTCGGGAATATTCCCGGGCCACATGCGCAGAATGCGACGAAATGGCCGTCAAGCACCGCTGCCCTCACCCCAATGGGTGCCAGTGATGCGGTTCTGTCGTTCGCGAGGCTGTACAAGTCGACGAAAGCGAATGCCATAGTACTCTTCCTCAGGATTATTCTCCGGCATTGCCCTTCGTTGGCTGTTCCCATGGCCGGGAGCGAGCCATTTTGGGCTGCCTTGGTTGGAGGGTTGCAAGTTACCGTGGACGAACTCCATGCGGATCCTGCCGTTTCTGGAATTCCTTCAGAATCTGAAGTGGATACTTTGGGCGCTCTGGATGCCTTCCAGAATTTCCTTTCGGATTTCCTCACCCCGAGGCCAAGTGCTCGGCAAGACATCACTTCTCCGTCCCTGGCTTTTCTGCCCCAAGCAAGGAAAATCCATGATTTGCTCATGAAGGCGTCTCATGTCCTTGAACGCAGTCCAAATTATAATGCAGAGTTGCAAGACATTGCGAGTTTCGCTGCCGCGACGGCCAACCGCTGCCGCGGTATCCTACCAGCTAATCAGCGACCCCCGAAGCTTCAGGGTCCGGAGGCGCCTATCGATGTTCGAGTGCCAGAGGACGAGGTATCCCGGGCTTTCTTTCATAGCCTCGGCCTAGTTCATTATCTCACGTCCAATGAGACGTCACAATGCTCCGGTGCCAAGTGTACCCATACAAACGAGACCAGTCCCCAACCACTAAAACGATGCTCGCAATGCCAGACGGTGCAGTATTGCTCACCTGCCTGCCAGAAAGCAGCATGGAGGTCGCACAGGAGCGTGTGCAAGGATCTCGGAATCCTGAGAACCATCGCAATGCCGTTGCTGTATACCTCGACGCCGGACGGTAACATCCCCCATCGTTTTGAGGTGGAGGCGAGGAAGGCAGGTTTTACGGACGATCGCATCAAGGCGCTCGATGCTCTACTGTTGGCTTCCTTCAAGCCGATACTAACTGGAGTAACTAAAAACTAACCTGTGTGTGCACTTCAATCGAGTGATGGGCCCCGACCAGCTCTGACGGTCGAGATGAGGCTTAGGACGCTGGATGCTCGAAAGCTCGATCGAGGGGCAAGCACTACTAGAAAACTTGTATATCATGCATGCCAACCGTTCAATGTTCGTTCTAACTGAAAACCAACGCGTGGCCATCCCGAGGGAGACAAACGATATACAGTGCCAATAAAGAAAATATGTCGTCGGAAAGTTGTGTCAACCTCCAACTCACATACGCACCTGAACATGAGGCCCGATGCATGAACAAGCTCATCTTCAGCGCAATTTCCAAGCTAGGAACACTCTGGTCACATCCGGCGTGCGTCTGGTCCGGTAAAATATCTCGCCTCATGTCCCAGGCGACATACAATATATTCCGCAGAAAAAAATACTAGCGACATTTAATTGAGAAACCAAGAATGTAAACGAGCGGACAACTTTTTGTAGGGTATAAACAAACACGTTTTGTACGAGCAGCGATGTGGTAATTATCCAAAGGTGAGGAGGTGAATGAATATCCGCGGGAGGGGAGGTTTTGCGGGCGCACGCAGAGGCGTAGGTAGGGACTTGCTGTACGATAGCACAGGGGACGCTCACCGCCTGTTGGTGCCACGACCGTAACCGACCTGCAGGTTGTCGAGCTCGGCCTCCAGTTGCTTGATCGCGCTGTGGGCGAGCTCGAGATCCTTGTTGAGTCGGTCGCGCTCGGCGATGAGCTGCCCAGGAGTTTAGCGTCAGGAGGGAGCGATATGGTAGGAAATGACTTACATGCTGCTCCCACTGCCTGAAGCGGCTCTCCTCCGCCTTGACCTGCTCCGTGAAGCGCTTGCGCAGCTGCTCCTCTTCGTCCTTGAACTTGGGGTTGTCGCTCTTCTTCACCTTGGGCTCGCCGAACTTGCGCGTCTCCATCTGCTGCTGGCGGTAGTTCTCGTAATGTGAATCCTCCGTGGTCGAGATCAGGTCGAGCATGTGCGTGCGGATGAGTAGCGAGCGCAGCTTCTTGAAGTCGCAGTGGTTCTCGTTTTCGACTAAGCGATGGTGAGGCTCAGAAGGTAAGTGCGGGGAGGTCACGTACCCTCGGCTACACCCCACATGTATTCACGGCCCTTGACGACGCGGCCGTCGGCGGTCTTGACGTCCTCGGTGGAGCCGATGATGGAGAAGGGGATCGCGTCAGTGAGGATCCGCGCATGGTCGGCGCTCTCGTCGTCCGCCTCGACCGGCGGGGTATAGATGCGGATGCCCTGCGCCGCAATGACCTCGCGGACCTGGAACGAGAAGGTTAAATAAGAAAACGAGACGACACCAGTTACGTACACGCTGCTTGAAGGTGAAGAGGTCGTTCTGCGTCAGGGTGTCGGCCTTGGCGACGACGGGAATGAGGTTGACGCGCGTGCCGAGGCGCTTCATGATCTCGATGTCGAGGGGTTTAAGGCTACGTGCAATAAGGAAAAAAAAGAGGAACGTATAGCGAGCAGGCGTACGTGTGTCCGGTGGGGCGGATGAAGTAGAGGCATGCGTGGACACGGAGGTCTGTCTTCTCCTGGCGCTGGGGCTGCTGTTCCTGGCGCATGTACGCCTCGTGCTGGTCGTCGATGAACTCGACAATAGGGGACCAGGAGTCGCGGTTGTTGACGTAGTCGCCAAACCCGGGGGTGTCAATGACGGTGAGCTTGACCTTGAACTGCTTCTCCTCGAGCTCGGCCTTGATGATCTCGACCTCAGTCAGTTTGTCCAGCTGTTTGTGGTGCCGTTTGCTGTAGTTCTTTGGAGGCGACAGCTCGGTGGAAAACAGGGTGTTGATGAGGGTCGTCTTGCCCAGCCCGGACTCGCCTGCCACCAGTAAACATACCACTTCTTTGCGGTGTTTTTCGAGAGCGTACCAACGACCATGATTGTGAAGTGAGCACCACGTTTGGCGACAATCTTGTGTTTCTGCAAAGACGATGAGAGGGGAAACGAAGAAATTGTGTATAGTACAGACTTGGTTGGGCAAATTTGCGATACCAATTCCATCGACAAGTGGGGGCAGGGGCGGCCATCTTGCTACGAACAGCAAAAGTGAGAACGAAGAATCGTTTGACGCTTCTTGTTTGACCGAGTTTTATTTCGAGGCTGATGCTTGTTTCCCGAGCTCGCATATCGTTATGCCGCCCTCGCTTCTCCACTTCTGCTCCTCTGAGTAGGCCCAGTGGGCCAACTGGCAGTGCAAAGTTATTTGCAGATGCTGCTCAGGAAGAGGCGGGCCAGTCTCCATGTTCACCGCCTTCAAGTTCATGAACGGCCCGAGGAACCCAACTGGACCGGAGATGAGCGTATCGAGGACACGGTGCGTACAAAATCCCTGTAGAAAACAATCCTCATCGCTGCCTAGGTTCTGCGTATGCTCGTAGACAAATACAAGCCTCTACGAACCGGCAAAATGCAGACCGCTGAACAGAAGTTGCGCAAGTCTCCGCCGAACATCCCACAGTACCATCCGGATGCTCCTTCAATTACTCCTGCTCCGTCCCCAGTGACTTCATGGAGCACCCCTCCACCTGGCGATTCATGGGCCTCTGTCCCGCTTCTTCCCCCAGGTCCCACCAGACCATCGGCCATGGCACACTGAATTCGAAGTTCCAGACCATGCCAAGACCTCAATACGCTTTGCACGTTTTCCGCTTCCTGCGCACACCCCGCGCGCCGGTCAATCCAGTGATTTGGAACAAACGCGCAAGACAGAAAAGGAGCTGAACAAAAAACTCGGGCGACTAAACCGTGCACGCGAATCTACCCTGGATTACCGTCTTGGGCTGGGCAAGCGGACCCACAACTCCCCGCGCGTGAACCCAGTCAGCGTGAAGGGCTGGACGAGTCTGATTGAGGATAAGATCGAGGTCTCTTTTCACTTTGCCTATCCACATCTCGGGTGATGTTCATACTCTCTGCCAGCAAGCGCGCCGTGCGGGCCTATTCACGACGGTGAAAGGCCGCGGCAAGCCCATCGTACGTGCGCCGGAGGAGTCTAATCCCTTCATCGCGCGTGAGGAGTTCTTCATGAACCGTATCGTGAAGCGCAACGGCGCCGCCCCGCCATGGGTGCAACTCCAGGAAGGTGCGTCGTGTTCATATGGCCTTGACACACTACCTTCCTACCTCCCTTGCAGACCTTGAAGTCTCCCTCCACACCTTCCGCCACCTCTTGCTCGACGGCTGGACGCGGTACGCCGTACGCGCACTGACGCTGAACGGTCTCGGAGCTGCGGGCGACGCCAAGACGTTCCGCGACCCCGCCTGGGCGGCCCGCGAGGCCACGTACCACGCAGCCGCGCTCGCGGAGGTGAACGAACGCGTGCGGAGGTACAACGCGCTCGCGCCGTATGCGGTAAGGCGGCCGTTGCATGACCTCGAGACGGAGCTAGCCGGTGTTTACGCTCGCGGAGCGGAGGACGTGGCGCGCGGAGTAGCGGAGCGCGCTAGGGTGAGGGAAATGAAGGCCGGGGAGCGTGAGCCCCATGGGGCTCAGCGGGACACGGGTGGAGGTGTGGATTGGGCGTGGGTGCGGGTGCGTGAGCTGCTTGGCAATGTGCTTCGGTGGCTGGCTCGGTTGGTGCGCGTCGGGACGCGGTAACGACTCGCGGCTGATTCGAAATGCATGTCCTTAACCAATCTTAGCTTTGTGTTTTTAGATTTCATCGGTCTTATTCGATGCAACACATCCCAACCTTCCTCTCTTGACGTCGGAAGTAAAAGTTATCTTAAGCTCGCGATCACGACTGGGCAATCGCGCATTCGGAAACTATTCGGAATGTATCGCTGTTACAACACGCGAGTTACGAACTGTCTAACTTACGAGACTCTGATCTGTCTGAGGCTGTCTGCACTGGCCTCGGTCGGCCTCGCTCGGTGCTAACAAATTTCTTTTCTCCGAAAGCTGACCGGGTCACAGCGAACCATATCTCGGAATGCTGGTTTGTTCTCACTCCCAATATCCTGTTCCAGGGACCATAGTTTACAAAGTGCCCGTAAACCCTGGGCCCCAGCGGGACCGTGCCGTGTAATCCTACCAGGGAGCAAATATTTCCTTTGCCCTCTTTTTGACATGATCTGTCGATCAAGATTCACGCTGGTAAACGCATATCAGTGCAACTAGATCGTACCTTTCCAATGTCCATCAAGGAGTACTACCAGACGACGAACGGCGGGTCAACGCTTCAATTCACATGTACGCGGAAGAAAGTCTCCGTCGATACGCAGGCGATGCCCAGTTGCAACCTGAGACGTTTACTCTACTATGGTAGGTAGGCAAATACGGGTAACATTGCCGAGGCGTGTGAGGACCCTGATCGGAATCCACCTGCTTGACCTTTACTTCCGTGATGCGCGTTGGGTGCGCGTGCCCGACTTTTGAATAAGTAGCGTCGCAGCCGGAGTCGCGCTCGGATTGAATCCCGCTTTTTTCTTATTCGGCTGTGCGCGTGAATCGACATGGGCCGTTGGACGGTCGCTGAATGGCAAGCCCAAGCACAGGTACGCGCTTTTGATGTCCTCCCCCGTGGCAGGTTCGCTCATCGCATGCCCACTTGCAGCAGTATTCTCGTGGCCCGCTCCCCGGTGGAATGGAGGAACTTGGTTACAAAGATGAGGTGTATCCTTTTCGCATTAGCACGGTATTGGACGACGAGGAGGGTGGTTTCGAGGATGAAGATGAGGACGATTATGGTGGTGAGTGTGTCCATACACGACTGGGTCCACAAAATATTCATATTCATCGTCGCAGGGAAGGGGCTTCCACCGCTTCCCGCCCGCCCCAGGATACAGACAGGGGCTTGCGACGACCGACCACCTACGCCGCCTCCCAAGATGGCCCGTGTGTCGAATGCATTACGACGCGAAGGATATGTTGATAAAATTATGGGGGTCGTTCGCAAAACTGGCGCCAAAGGCAAGAAGGAAGAGAACTCGGTCGCCGGGCGAATATTTCGACCCCGCAAAGGTGGCCCCGAATTTATGATGGTGACCCCCGGAACCGCAAGTCCTGTGCGGTCCAAGGATGGTCATCGGCACCGCGAGTTCTCGGCTGGCTCAGGGCTAAAACGCACGAAATCGAAAGCAAAGTCCAGCGTGGCCTCCAAGCCAACAGCTCAACGCACAGATGGGTACACGTACAACGGCCAGGGCCTTCAGATCTTCGTCTCGACACAGACCACGGCCATCCCGAGTGGCCCCGATGCGGGCCGCCCGCGCGTGTTTTACCCGCGGTCGTCCTCTCTGGCGGCCATGAGCGGCAACGTGCTTCCGCCCCTTCCGCCCAAGCCTCCAAAGAAAGCCCTTGAAACCTCTCGCGCGCTGCCCGCGGTACCGGCCCGCCGCGTGCCAGATGCACCAAACAGCCATGGTCATCGGCGTGGGTCGAGCAAGGGAAGCATCTCCAGGAGCCCGCGCCGGATTCGCCCCCTTCCCATCCCGAAACCTACGTCCTAGCCGTGATGGTCCGTTAGCCATGGCCACTCGTTTACTGCATATTAGATACACCTCGCTGTATAATTCCTCGTTAATTTACTCCGCCGAAGTTCGCCATCGATGTGCCTGAACACACTGAGGTAAAACAGACCAATGAAAAGTCACAGACATGTGTGCTTGTGGAAATAGCGATAAGTATACGTTGCTCGTTAAGTAGGTATAGAACACATATTTACACATATCAAGCTATGGAGGAGGTCCTAAGAAGTGGTCGGGAAGAGTCGCCTCCAGTCCGGTAATCAAAAGCTGGATGACTTCGTCTCCTCTGGGGACACAGGTCGGATGGACACCACTACCCGCAACTCCGTAGATCTTCTGAATAAATTTCAGCTTTGCTACAACATCACACGCCCCGCCGACGTTCTCTGCAGCCTGCCAAGCTGATTTCCACCCGCGGACACAATGGTTTGTATGCATGTGAATTGTGCAATTTACGGGCCGAGGTAATTCGGGTTGCGTCAATGCAAGGCGACGCCAATACGAGGAAAGCGACCAATAGCCTAGAAGCGAGCACTGCAGCCGCTCTGGGCTCATGTTGGGTGCATAGGGAAACTTGACTGCGATGGAGGAAGATACGGTTTGGATGCCCTCCACATCGCTGCTCGTAACATGGGTGTAGTATACCTGGCCCAGGAAATGTCGCAGATCGTGCTTTTCGGCGAAATCGAGCGCGTGGAGGAATTCTGCTGAAGAGGGGGCGACGCATTCAAGTCGCGTTATCCACGCTTTCTGGGCAAACTTGACAAGCGCGGCATCGGCGCAGAGAATGAAGAGGCCAACTAAGCTTGTCAAATGATCGAGGGAGCATGAAGAAAGATAGTCGAAGTTTGTGCATCGTTTTTTAATCGAAGACATGGCCCAGGTGTGGTAAGTGGCGAGATGGTATTTGTGAGAAATTGCGGCAACGTTTGCTAGCTTATCGATAGAACTTTTGTTCGTTCTTTGCTTTGTGATTTCGTCGGGCCTGAGGAGTAAAGTCTACTATGAGCTCCAGAAATCCAATTGCATCGTGTGGCTCACATGGCATATAAAGCCCAGCAGAGTGCGTGAAACTGTTCCGCAGTATCGCCAACGAGGACAATCGGGTCCTCGTCGCTCAAGCCCTGCGGTTTCTCGGTGCCTTGTGGAAGCTGAAACATGGTTTCCAATACGGAGGAATCGCGCGCGAGGAGGAAGCGATGGATCTCAAAGAAGGATGAAAACGAAACGCAGCCACTGAGCTGTTGCAACATACACTGAAAAGCGTATTCTCCACGCGTATTTTGCAGTCGCCGTCGATGAAGTAGTATTGGGGATCTTGGATGATTTTTTCGGGAACACCGCCAGCATCCTCGTCAAGTAAGGTTGTATCCGCATCTGCAGTGTAGGAATCAGTGCGCGCGCGCTTTCTGACGGGTTCCACGCTGGGTCTTCTAATTCGGAGGAAGTTGCGTCCCATGGTGCTGCTGCGAAGCGAAAAAATTCCCGGGCCGAAGTTGTTTCTGCAAGCTTTCGATGGCACTTCAACGACGTTTGCAACCCCGGTTGATTGGCTTTGAGCATAGGTATACAGCATTCTTGAACGCATTTGCCATGAAGTCGAAACGAAAACCGCTTAATTTTTGCAGTCCAAATAGTTCAATGATGAGATCCATTTTTATTCAAGTTCTCAACAACAACTTGACAACAACGCATTGAAAGATGCTCGACTCGGAAGCCGAAGGGCGAGAGGATGGACTGCATTTGGGACGTCGACGCGCATTCCTTTTCCTCCTGGATCCCTCTCACCACCAGCTCAGCTTCGTCCGAAGCGCTGTTGAGTGGCGCGATCCGGGCTTCCAGTTCGTTTATCTCCAGCTTGGCCTGGGATAAAATTGTTTGGGCAATTTGCATTTGTACTTGGGAGGGAGATGCACTGGAGATGAGAGATGCATCAAGTGTGATACTGCGGATTCTTCGACAGGGCGTCGAACATCGTGTTCGGCAGGCAGAACTGGTCAGAGACCAACGCCCAAAGAGGTTGAGGCCCTTGCCGTGTCTGCAGAAACACAGAGACGAGTCAGAAATTATCGCGTGAAGACTGAAGAGTGACTCCAAGTTCGTTGTCTTCCTTTCTCCTACTATAGGGTCCAGAGAACTCAAACTTTTAAAAGCCCGAAAACTGCATCAGCTGCGGGCCAACTTCCGCATTCTACGGGGTGGAATACAATCCGTCCTCCCATCTCCCTCTCTTGTCCCCAAACGGACATTGAGTCACCTGTACATGGCTCATCTGCGTTCCAGAAACGCTGGCGTGCTGGACATCATTGTTCCATTTTTTTGCGGTCATGCTACTCCAGACACGCCTCAAGACTGGAACTATACCACACCTCAGGAGAATATATGAATGGGCGCATTATTCCTTACGTTCGTGGATTTGTTTTGGGCGGATGTAGTTCCGTTAGTGAGTTCTTATTTTTACTTGGAGAGTTACCTTTCTGAGGACTGTTAAGATGATATGGCGTATACCCGGGGTTCAAAGGACGATTACGACAGATACGCAAACGTCACAGGAGACGAGGGTTGGTCTTGGGATAGTCTCATTCCCTATATACGAAAGGTAACCGGAAGCTGCCTTATTTCTGTCCAATTGACATCGCCGTTCTAGAACGAACGGTTGGGCCCCCCCGCTGACCATCACAACACGAATGGTCAGTTTAATCCTGCCGTACACGGATTCGACGGCATCAACTCAGTGACCCTTTCTGGTTTTCCGAGCCCGATTGATCCTCGAGTTATCGGGACCGCCGAGGCGTCAAGCGAATGGCCATTCAACCTGGACATGAATTCCGGTTATCACCTTGGTGTTGGTACGCCTTGAACTGCCTCCTGAGACTTTATATTCAATATCTGGCAGGTTGGATGCAAGAGACGGTCAGAGACGGATCCAGAAGCAGCTCGGCTACATCCTATTTGGCTCAAGAATTTATTAGTCGTCCAAACTTGCATGTTCTTTTGCACGCGCAAGTCACACGTGTCCTACCGAGTGGTTTGAACTCAACATTTCGCACGGTTGAATTTGTACAAAATCGTCAAGGTCTCGTTATACATTTTCTGAATCGTCGTTTTTTCCTGAGACTATATGAAAACTAGCCAGGCGGTACACTTTCAGTGCCATAAAGGAACTTGTGCTTTCGGCGGGAAGTATTGGTACCCCGAACATACGATGCACTCCGGTATAGGCAACTCCTCAATGCTATCATCTCTCGGAATCCAACCACTGCACAATTTGCCTTCAGTGGGTCAAAATCTCAGGTCAGAAGCCTTGCACGAGCAATAAAAATTGCATTTGACTTTGCGAGACAACAGCGACCACCCAATCGTCGGTGTTGGATTTCTCGTCAAATCGACCGATACGTATGAAACCGCAGAACGAAATGCCACCCTAGCAGCAGAACAGCTCGCGGAGTGGACTGCCACGCGATCAGGTCCGCTCGTCGACGCCCCCGGGAGCCAGCTAGCGTTTTTGCGCCTTCCTGATAACGCGTCTATTTTTGAACGTTTTCGGATCCCGCCGTAGGCCCGAATACACCTCACTACGAGCTTGGTTTTGTTAACGGCCTGCTCGGACCCCCGCCGCCAACGGGAAACTTCCTCGGTATTATATCTGGTGTAATATCCCCCGTCTCCCGCACGCCTATCGATTCCCTGGTTTTTCATTCCATGTGTGTCTGATTTTCCTTCCCCAGGTGGCTCTGTAACTCTGAACAGCAGTGATCCTCTCAGATCCCCTCATCGACCTGAACTTTTTTGGCTCCGAGGTCGACTTTTTCATCATGCGCGAGGCTATCAGGAGCGCATTGCGGTTCGCTTTCCAACCGCAGTAGGCAGACTATGTTATTTCTCCCCTCGACGTCAATAGCACGAGCACCGACGCGGAGTTGGACGAATACACACGCATTAATGCCTCCCCTTTCTATCACGCTGCTGGGACGGCAAGCATGTCGCCCAAGGGTGCCAACTGAGGCGTTGTTGATCCTGATCTTGGCGTGAAAGGGTTGACAGGACTTCGGATCGTTGATCTGTCGGTCGTGGTGCGCTTCAATTGCTCAATTTTCTTTAGATTAGGCTATTGAAGAGGTTATAGCCCTTCATCCCAACAGGCCTTACTCAGGCTCCAACTTACATCATCGCAGAGCGTGCCGCCGATATCATCAAGAAGGATTGGAATTATTCTCCCAATCATTCTGTATCCACTGTCGCTACCTAGGTCGGGGAGGGACTCGGAGAAACATGGAGTTCGGGGATTGCACACAGATATAGGGTATTCATGCCGTAAATTTACTGGCTGTAAACATTCCTGGAGTCAACTGACTTCAAGTAATAGGTGTTCTGACCATTTCTCTCTGGAATGTCAATTGAGGAGACAGAAACATTTTCCTTCCAAGTTGGAATCCAGTTCAAATCGCTTCAACCCAGCATGCTCATCTCGCCACACTGATAGTAGTTTGGGATAAAAAAGCCCCTATCGTGGCAGAAATCTTATCATTAGATGTTGATTAGATGCAACATCTATCTAATCGCGGCCCGGCACGGTATTCTGATCTCATCATTATCTCGAGACCACAGTGCTCACTCAGGCTGCTGGTCAAGATAAAATTACTGGGAGTTTGGCGGTCGCGCTCTCAACTAAAGCTTACATATATCTCCCAAATTTATTGTTCAAGTTGTTGCCGAATCCAAAAAAAAAAATTGCCACGGTGCGCAAATGGTAAACACTTATCTTCAATGGTTTGGTCGTGTCTGGAGAGCCTGGCCTATATTGATGTATTTCGCCCAGTCTTCGATAAAGTGGATCTTCAAAGCGAGACAGATAGATATGCAGACCACTACCGAATTCAAGAACTCTTGATAGAAGCCGTCATTGAAGGCATCTGAAATTCAGAGAGTAATATATCCGATGCACAACTAGTATCTGGGTCCAAGGAAGTGTCCGTCTCTAGTTGAGCAATTTAAGAAGAATTTACAATAGCCTGTCCTTTAGCGGCACACTGTTATAGCGCTGGCCGTGTGAATACGCCTACTTGCAGTATATGCCTGAGCTTGGATAAGATACCTGTGACCGCCTTCAGTGGCAGCGTATTTGCACAGACAATTCGGATTCCACTGAATCCACTCCTGGTTGCAATGTGTAAGTACAATCGACCAAGAAATTGTCGAAGTAGATTTTCGTCTGCAAATTGGAGAGCGTCAGGGATGGCCGAAACAGGGAGAGGGTTGGAGGTTAAAAACAAAGGTAGTCAAAGTTGAAGAGCCTGTTTTATTCCAATCGGATGAGCGGTGGGTCGACATGGGTTGAAGGTACAAAATTGGGCAAACCAGGACGGAAGAAATATAATACTGCCCTGGACCCGCTTTAGCCTCGTAGGCTGAGTCATGGTGAAATCATCCAGCTCCGACGCTGAAAAGTTCGCGTCCGCGGGGTGTGGAGAGTGTATATTCACTCGCCCGAGGAGCTTTAAGCGCGCCGATAAGGTTCAGGAACAGCATGTGCTCGCGGGTCACGCCCAGTCCAGTGCCGCCAGCGCCGGGCATAGATTTCCAGGTCG
>JARKIA010000644.1:0-27585 GCA_029289565.1 Mycena galericulata
GAACTCAACGGCCATGACCTTGCCTTGGCCAATTCACTAGATGTCGATTGGGGTTTCTTTGCTCATTAGAATAGAATGTGGTGGGTAGAAGTTGGGTAGAAAATTTTCAACTTTTCTTAGGCTTTGGTCCGGTATCCTACGCAAATCCTATTCCTTAAAAAATGGTACGAACAAGCCTCCAGCCTTATTAGGACCGCAGTTGACAACCGCCGTGGCTTTAGTGATTCCCGTCGGACTGTACCTGGCCATACGCAACCGGCTGCTCGGAATTCGACCTGATTCAACACTGAGGAAGTTGAGCGACTCTCTCAGCGGCGCCCGCGACTTCCCGCGACTGCTCCGAACGTGCGACGCGAAATTACACTGTGACTATCACATTCTTGGGCTCCGTATAGGTCCAAATACCGTTTCGCAGAAATGGACACGTACGAGGTGTGTGACGCGCTGGGCCGGAATCTGCCACAACTTAACACTTCGTCAAATGCACATATGGCATGGTGCGTGACATGGGCTGAGCACTCGGTTGAAATACTACAGTATGTTTAATTGTTTAATGGACAGCACTGACTTAGAGGGCAGGTGTGTCCAATACCACTTCCTGGACCCTCCCAAAGGTTGATCTCGTGGTTTTGAAGCCCTGCATAACATATACTACGATTCTTGCTACAACTCTTGTTGGCCGACCCTGGTTATAGAATCTCTGTATATTTCAGCGACTGTATCTTCTCCTTCACAGAAGCGATCAGGCGGGCATTCTTCAGTGCATTCTGCTGTATCGTCTTCTTCACAACAGCATAAACCAGGTGGATGTTCTTCGTATCAGTCGCCTGCGTCACGCTGTCGGGCTGTAAGCCCACTTGTATCTCTACAGTGGTGATGCGGGCGGCACTCACTGCGGATACACCGTCAACCTTGCCCTATTCATCTGCATAAACTTCCGCAGGATATACTTTACTGCCTTCTGCAGGTCGTTTCCACCCACGTACTCGGGGAAGTAACGCCCGAGGGGAATCTACAAGGACGGAGCGTCAGCGAGATCATGGACCGGGGAGTGGCAGAATAAGAGGGAAGGAAGGTCAAAGGAGAACGGGGCGACACGACGCACCTTGGGCAACTTCTTCTTGAACACTTCAATTTTAGTCAGGAATAAAATCACGCTCGTGCGGCGAAACCATTGCGAGTTGACAATGACCTCGAAAAGGTAGAGCGAATCGCGCATGCGGTTCTGCAGGATAATCAGCAACGGCAAGTACAAAGGAAGGAAGGACAGTGGCAAGGGCGGTGAACGAGTGGTAATAGCTGACTCCGCAGACGGCAGCGGGGAGGGGAGACGAACCTGGAAGCGGGGTGGACTTCCGATAAGAACGCCGCCCCTGCCACCAGGGATTCGACGCGACATGCACGAAGTGGACAGATCTACTACCCTCCTTTCTCCGCCCTTTCCCTGGCCACACGTCGACCTCGAAAAAGATCACGATGACTCACCACGCTCCTCTCTCCCTCCAACACTTGGTCGTAGTCGCTCAGTGCCGCGCAGAAGATGATGCTTGTTACGCTGTACATGCAGGAGATGGTCAGAATAATGTACCGTTTATGTGTAGATAGATGCACGGAGGGCAAGGAGGGAGCAACGAGAAATGGGATCGGAGGAGGGCGAGGATTCCGGAAAAGGAAATCCGGGACGAAAGTTTCCGCGCGCGACCACACCTGAGGCTATTGTGGATGCATGCACTGGACTTTTCCGTTCAAATCGACAAGGAGTGAAGTGCGACCATTTCGACAACCGCAAAATTTTGAATGACAGCCCCAAAATTGACGTCTGGAGCGAAAATGTCGTCTTTTTTGCAGCTCCCAGGCAATTTTGGCGCCAGACCAACCAAAATTCGACAGAGGGTCCGTGATCCGGGAAAAGTCCAGTATGTGGGGACGATCGCTGGTCCATCAACTGCAAGCCCGAGCACCCGGCCACGCATCATGTATCCCACGACATCGAGCCACGGAGCGACAGGGATGCCATGCACCTACCCGCGCAAGGCAGACCCACGCGGGTAAAGGAGCAGACACGGAGCCCGACACCAAGAAAAAGCGCCGTCAGTCCTCAGGACAGAAGGGCTTGACCAGATCTGGCTGTACAGGATGATGCACACGCCCTGCACCATCTGCACCCTTCTCTTCCTGTGTCTGTTTGTCATGCAGCGCCTCCGGTATCACGCCTACTAGTAGCACCACACCCTAACCCATACACATCCGCACGAAGCATGGAAACTACACGCAGGCTCACCGATCGACCGACATGACACAGGGACATGCGGAGCGGTGGCGGTAGCGGCATGCCAGTGCACCGACACGACTTCTTTGAGTTCTTACGTGCCTCCGTCCTCCGACCACGTGACGGAGACGCTGCTTTGCAGTGCACAGCACGCCGCACCACAACCGAAAAGAGTAGAAGGTAGAAGGAAAAGGTGTAAGGGCGTCATGCACCTTTCAAAACAATGAAACCACTTCTTGCGTTCGGCGCGCTGCCCGCTGACGTCGAACAAGTGGATCCTGCGGCAAGGCGGTTAGCGGTGAAGTAGGAGGGGTGCATAGCCAGCGGCAGATGCCTTCGCACGAAAGCAGGAAGGGTGGAGGATCGAAGCCACGAGGATGGACGAGGACGAATGATGACGACTACTCACGAAAGATCGCCCATGAAAAAACCGCGTCTCCATGATCGTGTTTGTCTCGGTTCTTGCATTTAGTATGTCCTCTTCGTTGGGGACGTACGCCGGGTCGGCAATTCGGTGGATCGAGGAGAAGAAGCTGCACCCACGTCTCACCAGTATGTAAAGGGGAGAGAGGGGGGACATCACTTACTACGCAGCACTATCCATGAGATAAAACTCGGTTAGGTGCTCATCCGCGACGCGGACCACCGCGGGTGCGCGCCAGATGTGCCAGACGGCGTCCGCGAGCGCAGGGGTCAGCACCACATGCGTCTCCGCGAAGACGTCTGACGTCCCGCACCCCAGCGGTAGGCCCCCGTGGTACTCGCCGTCACTGGCTGTCCATGTGAACGGCACCCGGGTGACGCCCTCGTCGACCGAATCGAACGCGGTGATCCAGCTCCCACTCTCCACGCTCTCCGTCTCCGCGTCGCTCTCCGCATCCGTGAACGGCACCGGGTCGGCGCCCACATCGACAGAATCGATCGCAGTCATCCAGCTCCAATTCTCCACGCTCTTCGTCTCCATCTCCGTCTCCGCGTTACTCTCTGCATCCGTAAACGGCACCGAGTCGGCGCCCACATCGACAGAATCGATCGCAGTAATCCAGCTCCCACTCTCCACGCTCTCCATCTCCGTCTCCACGCTGCTCTCCGCATCATCCCCGCTCGGTGCCGGGAAAGCCCTGAGGAGCACCTCCGCATGCTCCCCCATCTTCCCCGGCAGCGAGCGCACCCCCACCCTCCGCACAACCCTTGCGAGCATCCCCACGCAATCCAGCACATTCTTGTATATCGCCATCCGGTACTCGGCGCGCTCTCGCTCGTCATAGCCCCCCTGGGATACGATCTGCATCTGCTTGACGATCGTGCTCTTGCCCGAGTCACTTGTGCCCAGGACGAGGATCTTGTGCTCCTTGTGGATGCGCTTCCGGATGCGCTTCCCGTCCTCGCGGATTTGGCGGTCGATGGCGTCGCTGCGCGCCTTCTCGGTGTGGGCCCCCTTTACTGTGAGCCGCTCATTCAATGCCAGCTGCCACGGATTTATGCGCCGTATTTCCAGAGCTGTTGGATTGTGTAATTTTAACTGATCAATGATCCAGCAAACTTCGTTGCTCGTTTCGTCGTCCCGTGAGTACAGGAGCTTTAAAAGCAAATCTGGTTGAACTAGGTTCGATTTGACGAGCGTCCGCGCATCTTTTTCTGAAGCTACTCGCTCAGATAGATGGCGCAGTACCATCCTCTTCGTCGCAAGAGAAGTATATTTGGATCTGTAGCATGCATCAGCTTTGTGAGATGCAAATCGAAAGTGTCAATGTACGCCAGATAGCTCAAGAACATATCGACATTCGCATTTGAGAGGGGTATTTCGGTGTTCTCTCTAATGAATTTCCGCGCCTGCCGATGATAGAGCAGGCCCATTAATGGCTTCGAGACAGCGTGGAGGTCGAATGTGGCACCAATAGAGTTACTGTCGGACCACCAGCTATGCGTACTGCGTACGCTAGGCGGAGGGGGCATCGGAGGAGAAGGAGAGGAACAAGAAGCTGTACAAAGTGCGAGCCTGAGATGAAGGATTTGGCGCCATCAGTGTGGAAGTCAAGTGGCGCTCTCGTGGACTTCGGGTCTCGGCCTGATTGCACAGCTTGACCGCATTCGGAAATGCCGCGCCAATGAATTTTCCTCCTGTCTCCCGTTTCCCTACGTGTTTCACTCCTCGACATTCTAATTTGCTTCTCAAATCCGCAGATTTCTTTCTAAGCTTCAAGCCCCGTGCTGCACACAAGGTCTCAAGTTCGCCGCGATCGGATCGTTGTGCCTGTCGCGCCTGTCTTGGAGTTGAAACACGGTTTGGACTCACGCATTATGTTACTAAAATCCTTTTAGTTATTCTCCGTATTCATTCGACCTCGCCAATCACTCAAAATACGCCGCCATTCCATCACTTATGTACATTGTAGCAATCCCAACGCGACCGTTGATTCGGATGCCGTGCGGACTCGGACTGCACTGCGGATCGATTACGACGTAGATTGGGCACCCACCGTCGCGCTGAGCGGAGCAGCATCTCCCTATATGTCTTTGCGCAGCTCCCGGTTCGTATTGTGCTAAAATTTCGGCGCGAGTTGGAGGATTTAACACGGTCATTTTACGTATGTTTTGTTAGTTTCAAATTTTTATCATGTCGCGCGTACGGGCTCCGGTGTTGTGCGCGTAGTAGTGTCACACGAGAACGCGAGCAGCCATCCCATCCAAAAATCACCCTCTCTCCCTCGTATCACCACAATCCCACTCATTTTCACTCAGATCTCTTGTTCCCACCTCTGAGTCTTATCCCGCGTCAAGCTGAGTATTTCCTTACTTTATCGCAGTGACTATTCTATTTCTAGAGCTCTCATATCGACCGCGCGAAGGGTATTACGGCCGCACGACTCGGCACTATTACCGGCACAATCTGGTGATGCGCACCAGTGCGCGCTGTTCCCGGAAAATCGACCATGGGCGAAGCTTTCATTTCCCGGAAAATTGCCGACGTCACGGACTTCACAGCCACGATCGACGGCGAACGAAACCGATCAGTTTCCAAATCGGGCGATGTATTCCCGGAAAACTCGCTTAAGTTCGTCAACGAAAGCTCGTTCCTCGACGAGCGTTCCCAATTAGGACGAATATTCCTGGAAATACTGTACAGCCTTCGGAAGGACCTTGGAGCCGGATGACTCATCTTATTCCCTTTTACCTATAAAAGCCCTCGTAGTTTACCTTGTAAAAGGAGAGATACACCCCCACGAAATCCCCCTTTCGCAATCGAGATATCCCCACGATATAGTGCTCATATTGAGTCGCCTATGCCTAGCATATCGCCTCCGGTCCCTCGTTGCCATCAATGATCGCCACCATCCACCCTGTCGCACACATCTTATTCGTACTCGCCCTCGTCGCCTCCGCTGCCGCCCTCTTTCACGCCAATGACACATCATATTTCTGTGGTTCCCACCGGCCGAGCCATGAGCATGGACTGACCCCCTCGCACACCCGTCTTCCGGCCGTCGGAGTGTTGAGCTTGATAGTTGTTTTGTCAGCTCGCGCTCTTAGACGTGCCGTGAGCACATCACTGGACACCCACTCCGTCCTCCCCCCAGGACATACCTTTTCTTCTTCATCGGCTTGGATGATCCTAGAAGTACTGTCTCCGTACGTGTTTCCACAGCCTTTCCTATTTCCCCACGCCACATCGATCACTCTGCTTGTGGGCCACAGTATAGAATGTGGCATTTGATTACAAACATACTGCTTTTTCGGACATTTCTCGCAGTGGAAAAATTCACTCCCTTCTCCAACCTTTCTCCAGCCTTTTCCTCGAAAAATCCGCTTTTTCTGACCCTCCTAAATGCATTTTTAAAGCCCTCTGAACAAAGTCAGGACCCTAGGAGGCTGTATCTCGGCATCTTCCGGTGAAGACTTCCAGAGCAGCGGATCGACAGACCGTCTCGGCTCATAGTTTCATGAGCGAGCTATCTACTTGTAGAAATATCAGTGCGAATCAGGCAGATTTAAGTTCGGAGTAACGAACAAGGAACGAGATTAGGGCTGCCCACCGTCCCCGTTTCCACGGGTGCGACGGGTGTCGTGAACGGCAAGCCGGCTTTGCGGCTGTTGACGGCCGTAGACGGGTTGGTACCAAATGCATCGTCTTTTTGCGTCAAAATTATTTTGAATTGCTCAAAATTTAACCAACTGGCTTACCATACTCTAAAGTACCACACCCCCCTCCAAGCCCCTCCACGACGTTGTGGTTCAAAATCTCACGTGATGCTTGTGTACTCTTGTGTGTATTGAGGGTGTGTACGTCATCCATCGGTTCGGAACGCACAGCCACAATTGACATCCATGCATCGTCCCAAGGGTATGGCGGACCGTGAATGCCGGACCTGGTGCCGGTTGGTTGGTCCGACCCCCGAGGTCCAAAAAACATTTTCCCTATAAGATTTTTTTGGGCTCCAAAGGACATTATTTGCGATGTTTCTGAGCATAATATACTCATTTGAGGTGATTTAAACTTCGGAAACACCTTCTACGCCCAATTGCGCCCCGCCTGGCCCAATATAGTAGTGTGATCGCTGATCAGATTAGGCGCAAATCATCGGCAATCACGACGACACCTTCGAAAATTTTACGACGATGAGTCCTGAGGATCCAGGAGAACCGGTACGTATGAATCCTTGGATAGAACTGAAGCTAACCAATGAGAGCAGGCCAGTGCTGGCTACGAGGTGTTCTGGTCGCAAACACAAACAACAGGAGTTACAAGATGGGGTGGGGGACTCCTGGACAGAAGCCCTGAAACTCTGTGTTTGTGGTTATTCAGGGGAACCTGTGGACAATGCGAATGACCCAAAAGTAGTGCAGCGCAGAAAAGAAGGTTGCGAGACCGAATGGGTACTATTGTTATTTCGTTACTTATTAACTTTTCCACTGACTCGGTGATTATTTCAAGTATCTCCTCGGTTGCCTCCAGTCGGGAAGTGTTCCCACTAATTGGATATGTGATGCATGCTTGTCTGCGAAAGAGCCCCCTCGAAGTGTCCTCACGGCAGGTGATAAACTGGTGACTGGTGGAAAACCAACATAGAAGGAAATATTTCCAGTTTTATAGGTACATAATTAGAACTAGATCTCTAAGGACACCTCAGAACAACTTCTCAAATCCTATGTAGGCTGTTGAGGTCGACGAGCAACAGTTAGGCAAATTTCCGGTATGGTCGGGCATTCCTCACGTGAATAATTGCCTTATTATGACGTCACGTGGTATGACGTGGTTGGTTGGTTCAGCCTGGGGGTCGTCAAAAACAAAAAGCGGCATAGGGTCCGGGAATCACAAAACGCCATACCCTTGCATCGTCCGACCATTTGTGAGGGATCCTGACTCGGACTCCTCTCCCGCTCCTTCCTCAATCCATTCGAGTCTTTCGAAACTGGGTGCTTCCCTCGGTTCTCGGTTCTTGATCTTCCGCCTCCCACTCTCTCGCTCTCCGCATTGACCTCGTCGTCCACATCTGAAAGCTGTATGCACTCATCGAGGGACTTCGATCTCGGTTACCACAATTCCACTGTGAGAACGGAAATGTGGTTATCGATCATTTTATCCTTCGACCAGGCTAGCACTAGCGGCCAATTTCCATCGTCGTTCCCACTGGACTCCCTGCCCCGCCTCCCTCTTGGCCCACTTTGAGGAATAGTTTTTGCAAAATCTCTTGCCATCGGGAAATGCAAAGAGTCCATGTCGGCTACCTCCACCCTTCGCCGTCTTCCACGTGCCTGTCGTGCTCGGAGGCGCCGGCGTACAACGACTCCCACCAGCTGATCGAGAGGGACCGAGACTCATGTCCACAGAAGCCCGGAATATCCCACTTAAGGCCCAGGTCCAATCTGTCGGGACAAAATTTGTCGGGATTGGATCAGGCCTGGGGCCCAAATCGATCGAAAAAATTGTCGGAATCCACTAAATTTCCGCCCCAAATAGACGATTTTTGAAACAACTTCGGCCGCACGGAATTCGACTCAGCCCTGCGCACCATTCGAGGGAAAATTGACGGAATTTGACACAGGCTAAACCCAAATTTTTCCTAAAATTTGCCGGGATCGGGATCATCCATCTGAACTGGTCCTAGAAGGCCCTCTTCCGGTGGCATTATGCCACTGAATTTTGCCGTTACTCAATGTGGATTTTGACCGTTCGCGTTCTTGTCAATCTTGCCAAGTGCTGTCCCAGAGTCCGACGCCAAGCCGCCCTTCAGGTCCCAAGGCCAGTTCATGTGTGACCGTAAAAAGACCGATGACACTGGCAGCTAGAATCTCGGAAGAATCGTCTTTTGTATCCTTTATTTAACCGACCAGCCAGTACTTCGTCGCTGATCTTGTTCGACATGTTCACCCTCGGAGTTTCCCTTTCGCTCGCCGTCTGTATGGCGCACGCAGTGGAACCGCTGCCTCGCATTCCCACCTACGCACACCAGCTGCAACGCCGCGCGACCTCGATTTCCGTCAACCTCGGCGCTACGTTTCAGGTGATGGATGGATTCGGTGTCTCCCAAGCCTTCGGTCGCGCAAACGATATCTTCTCCGCCGCAGCCGCCACACAGACCGCTGCGCTCGATCTCTTATTCAGTCCCACTACCGGGGCTGGCTTCACGATCCTGCGCAATCGCATTGGGAACGGGAACACCGAAGCCGATAGTATCTTGTGCGTGAAATCAGCTTCTTCCGTATGGTGTGTTGCTTAATGGGCGTGGAACACACAGGCCCACTTCTCCGGGGTCGCCTACCGCGACTCCGAATTATCAATTCGATGGCAGCGACAGCTCCCAGATCTGGTTGTCGCAAAAAGCAATTGGTTACGGCGTTAAGACATTTTATGCCGACGCCTGGGGCGCACCGTATTTCATGAAGACCAACGACGCCGTTGGAAATGGCGGATCCCTTTGCGGAGTTTCCGGTGAATCGTGCTCCTCCGGTGATTGGAGGCAGGCGTACGCCAATTTCCTTGTCAGATATGTGCAGTATTACCAGAGCAACAACATCACAATCACACATCTTGGCTTTTTGAACGAGCCCGAATACGCGTGCGTTCTTCTCCACATTATTTCGGGAATTTTATGCCGACGCGGGGTTGCGCAGCGCGTCGTATTCTTCTATGTTGTCGTCCGGCACGCAGGCGGCTGACTTTATCACTGTGTTGTATCCGACGATTCAGAACGCGGGTCTTGGTAGCCAGGTCAAGATCGCTTGTTGTGACAGTGAAGGCTGGGACAACCAAAAGACCATGACCGCCCAGATCATCTTTGCAGGCGCGGTAAGCCAACTTGGAGTCATCACATCCCACTCCTATACTACTTTGCCCGATGTCCCAATCAATACGACTCTTAACGTCTGGATGACTGAATACGCCGATCTCAATGGGTCCTGGAACATTAACTGGTATTCTAATGGCGCAGTAGGAGAGGGGCTGTATTGGTGTGTCGATTTCGAACCCACTGTTTTTCGTTTAATGCGCTGATAAGACCCACAGGGCCCAGCTCATCTACAACGGGATTGTCAACGCAAGACTCAGTGCGTACGTCTACTGGGAGGGAGCCGAGGATGCCGCAGCTACCGACTCGTGCCTGATTTCCATCACTGGCTCGACCGCGATGCCCTCGGCGCGATTATGGGCCCTTGCCCAATGGAGTCGCTATGTCCGCCCCGGGGCCGTCCGCGTCGCCACAACCTCCGGCTCCACGTCCCTTCTCACGAGTGCGTTCAAGAACATCGATAGCACGATCTCGATTCAAGTAATCAACACCGCGAGCGCGGCGCAGGCCGTCACGATCTCCGTCGCGGGCGGGACCTTCAGTGCTGTGCAGGCGTTCGTGAGCCAGCAGTCTAATGGCGGGTTGCCGACAGCCGCCAGCGCTAGCATCAGCGGTGGGGTCGTCACCAGCAGCGCGCCGGGATTCTCTATGGTCACTTTCGTTCTTTCTGCGGCTGGGTCTGGAGGGTCAACCACGAGTACAACGAGCACGACGACAACCTCGATAGGGACGACAACCACCAGCACATCGACATCGACATCGGCGACCAGAACGCCCACAAGCCCCGGGACCGTCCCCCGGTACGGACAATGTGGCGGTGAGTATTCTCAGTTCCATCCAACCAAACACTGTCTAAACAATTCATCCTTAGGCATAGGATGGACAGGGGGGACAAGTGAAATCTCCCGCTTTGATACCATTATGTTCATTAAACTGACCGAGTCTTCCCCAGTTTGCATGTCGCCGTTCGCGTGCCACGTTCTCAATTCCTATGTAAGGTCTTTCTTTTCCCCCCCTTGTTTTTTTTGGCTGGCCGCCGCTGACTTTGTTGAATAACGTTGACAGTACAGTCAATGCCTGTGAAGTACCGCGGCAGTTTCACGGAGAAGGGATATGTACATGCGCTGAAATCGCCACCAATACAAAACCGTTATCAGTCCCGAGTTAGTTTATCGCGAGATTCCTGGCCAAGGGTGCATCGCATTCTTTCTTCGCCCAATTAATCCGTCGACGGTGATTTTTCGTGAGTCATCTACGAGCCCCTGCTCGCGTCCGGAAATTACTCGGGTTAACTCACAATGTGCGGGATTGCGTCTGCAGGCGAGATTCCACTGAATGAAATAACGGAGGAATGGATGGGAGTAACGCATGCCTGTTTGCCAAATAAAATTTTCAGGCAATGCTCTTTGCTAGTCCCTCGTTGTAGAGAGATGCCGGGTTACACAGACATATTCAAAGTCTTCTCCTTTCAAATCGTGCACTGATTAGAGTATAATTCGAAGCGGATCTTCCCCTGATACCGATTTTGAACCTACTTTTTGTTCGATTTCGGTCCCTCTTCATCCGATGGAACGAACAACACCGCGCTCTCATAGGAAGAGTTTCTCGGCGGCGGATTTCCTTAGCAAGACCTTTCCGATACCATCTCTGCTCCAAAATACTCGATGTGTATTCCAGAAAAGATTGCGGAAAAATGAAGCCATGTACTCGAAGAGGCAATATTACTACTTCGAGGCAGGATAATTCACTTCCTGAACGAACGGCGACGGATGGTACCGGCTGTTCATTCTCGGACGTCGTGATCCCCGAGAAAGTCGCCGAAGCGCAGAAGAGCGAGTCGACTTTCTACGCTAGCGCTGAATTTGTTTCCGGGGAGGTAAAATTGAACAGAGTTGATTGATGGTTAGGGCGCATCCTCGTCGCCGGCATGGCGACTGAGGGAATCGATCATGTCAGCCACGATGGAGCCGGTGAGGGAATTGCAATGTGCCTGATAGCTAGGGCGGCGAGGCAGGGAAGGGAGAGGAATGGCGTTTGGGACCGGGGATAATAAGTGAATACTCGGAAGAGATCATCAGTGATCAAGCTGTCCGAGTCCTCGAGGGCCAATGTTTGGAGTTCGGGCAGATGGCAGAGGAACGCGACGAGTTCGTTGGTGTCGATCTGCAGATCGCAGAAGTTCAGATGTTGGAGTTTGAATCGTGATCGTGCATGCAAATCGAAAATCACCGGAGCTAGCATGTCGGTGCAGCCCCGAAGAGTGAAGGACTCCATGTTCGGGAACGTGAAGAAATCTAGAAGCTCCCCCAAAGAAGCGTTCCATGGGGCGAAACTAAACGAACGGAGGACGTCCAACGTGCAGTTAGGTGGCGGGGATGGGCTATTGTATGGATCATACATTTCGGACAACGCACAAGTCTCCAGCTGGGTGCATTGTACCAAAATCTGGTAGGCTATCCCCTCGTCAATTGGGATGGAGAGGTTTAACGACGTCAATTGGGACCAAGGAAAGTCGTAGGTTGGGACAACTGGGGAAAAGTATGCATTTATGGTCAGGGATCGGAGGGAAGGTGCCCGCTGAAACGAGGCCATTATGGTAGCTAACTGTCCTGGCCCGTCATCGTCGACGATGATGTCGAGGGAGGAGAGAACAGGAAGGATTGTGCTGGCCGGCGAGAATTTTACATGGTCCACGACGTCCTTGTGTCCAAGATTGATGGAAAGGTGATGCAATCGGTGACGGAGGGTCGTAAAGAATTGGAAGCAGTCCTCGTCGGCTGGAGGCGAGTGCAACGGCCAGATCTGGGACTGAATGTATCGAATTCAAGCGAAGTCGGGAGATGGCGGGAGCGATCAAGGATAGCTCGCATATAGGATGCCATGGGTTGGGGGACAATTGAGCTCGTGAAACGAGGAAGATCCCATAGCATGGGCGTGCCGACGGAGACGGCGCGCCAACGGGCAGATACGTGACTGAGCAGCATAGGTGCCTCTCGAACATCGATGATCGAGTAGCCCTTGGTGTGCATACTGTTCGTCCGACAGAAGAGGAATATTTCGGCGAGTAGCTCACTTGGGAGGCGTCGGATGGGGCAGAGTATGCGGCGGAGAGCAGCCAGAGAGTCGATGCGCTGGGATTTCTGGAATTTTAGTTCCGAGATGATGAGTGAAATTGTGCGAATGGTTCCTTCGAGTCGTGCCAGCTCGTTCTGCCCGGCGTCCAGCAAGCGGTGGACCTCCCTAACCTGAAATTCGGTGGGGGCGTCGTTCTTGTGAATGAGTGATACAAGATCCATGTCCTGTTTTATCATTATGTCAGTCAACACCGTGAGTTCAACTATATCACTAACCAGTGTGGACCAAGAAGTAGATTCAAAAGCAAAAAATGTCGAAAAACAACTTATCAACGCCCAGCGTGAGTTTATTTGGGGTGGTGCGAAATCCTCCCCGGTGCAGCGCGATGTCCTCCTTGCCCCCATTGATGCGGGAGGAAAAAACCTATTTGACATCCAAGCCAGGAATGAAGCGATACAGTTAATGACCCTGAAGTCCTACCTCGAAATGGACCCAACTAAACGTGCTGCATGGACCCGCTTCGGCGACAAGCTACTGGCCAAGTATGACAAAAAGGGATCCCGTGTCCAGGAAGGAGCTCATGTCAACATGTTCCTCCAAACTTGGGCGGCCAAGACAAACAAACTCCCTGCTTTCCTTCGAGACATGATTAAGTGTGCCAAGAAATATGGTGTGGAATTCAATACCTTAGACCCGTCCCTTGAGATGAAGAAGCTACAACCACTATGGCACCACCATGGCAGAAACCCAACGAAGCGCCAGGAAAATAACTCCGTACAAGCTAAATGCCTGCGGAAAAAACACAATGTTATGACTGTTGGGCAAGGACTGACGGTAATGGAGCGATTGGCATCTGCAACGCACCAACCAAACCAGTTGTGCCCTTGCCCCGCATGCCAATCTGACCGCGCCAATCAAGGCTGTAAAAACCCCCACAAGTGTGCCCTCGCTATACGCAATCGACTGCGTCAAATCCTTCCCAAGTGGGACCCACAGGTCCCTGAACGCCAGGTGGTTCCTCCTCCACCAGATCTTTCAGAAGACGAATCAATATTTACTCCCCCTCCGAAACCAATATCACTAACCGAGGGGTTTCGGGTCTTCACCAAGCCCTCTGAACCTGAGGGAGCCGCCCCCGACCACCCACTCGTGATTCAAACTCTGGACAACACAATCATGGCCAACATTAGTGCGTTCTGCCATAATGAAGGTCAAGCGGACGCACAAGCTGGCGCTGGCATCTGGTATGCGGAAGCGGACCCGAGGAATAAAAGCTTAAAGATCCCGCAAAACTTGGCCCAAACACGATCTAACGCAGAAGCAATTGCTGCCCTCCACTGCCTACAAAGTACCCCCCCCAGTGTAGAGCTACACATCGCATGCGATAGTAATTCCATTGTCCTCGCTGTATGCAACCACCTTAATAAGTGGGAAAATAATGGTTGGATCGGCATACCGGATCGAGCCCCTCTGCAAGCCGTAGCTGCTGGCCTAAAAACGCGTACCGCCGTAACTCGATTCAAGAAGCTAAAGAAGTCAGCCTCCTCACTCCCGAGGTCCGAAGCTAAGACACTCGCCAGGGAAGGGGCTACCAGTGGAGAATATTATACCCCACATCTAGTAATCCCCGCTGCCGCAGAATTACGCGGCGCAAAACTTGCTACTCTAACCCAAGCGTTAGCTTACAGAGCGATCAAGGAACAAAAGATCACCCCTAAGAGAAAAACCACCGTCGAAAATATCTCCTTGATCCAAACGGCGTGCAAAGCATCCTGGGGGACCCTCCCGACCCCCGCAAGAATCTGGAAGTCCATTCGCCATAAGGACATCTCACGACAAATCAAAACATTTTTATGGAAAAGTATCCACGGTGCGCACCGCGTTGGAAAATTCTGGAAGAACATCCCGGGCTATGAAGAGCGCGCGACTTGCCAGCACTGCGGCGTTGTTGAATCCCTTGAACACATCCTCCTCGAATGTAGCCTCCCAGGCCAATCTGAGATTTGGAAACTCGTTAAGGAGCTGTGGAGGAAGAAGCACAGTCAACTCCCCACCTTGACGATGGGGGTCCTCCTGGGCTCCTGCATGGCAGCGTTTGAGGCTGAGAGTAATCTGAAGCCATCGGGTGTCAACCGGCTGTTCCGGATCCTGATCACCGAGTCTATATACCTCATATGGAAAGTCCGCTGCGAAAGAGTAATCGGCCGTGAAGGCCGACCCCACTCCGAATCCGAGATCCACAACCGATGGGTCCACGTGGTAAACGATCGTATTGAAATAGATAAATTCCTTGCCTGCGACATGGATTATCAGAAGAGGAAACTTGCAACCCCTTCACTTGTACTCCAAACCTGGAGCCTCACACTGCATGAGGAAGACAAATTGCCAAAAGATTGGCTACGAGAACCCAAGGTTTTAGTGGGTATTGAGCCGAGTCGATCAGCCCGTTCCCCGTCCCCCGTCCCTGGGAGGCGTGGCAGGAACAGGTAAATCTGCGCTCCGAGTCCCACACTATGGCAATTGCCATGTGCGTAAATGCATTCCCTTGGGTGTGGTCCCCCCCTTTTATCTCATCCGAAGGTCGAAAACCCCTTCAAGCTTACGCAGCCAGGCGAGTTAACCCATTGTTAACCCTACGCTGATATCGTACCACCAAAAAAAAAAAAAAAAAAAAGATTCAAAAGCAAAACTCGTCAAGGCAAAGTCATGACGGTGACGGAGAAGACTAACGGGATGCGATCATTTCACGTGAAATCCCATCAATCAACAAACCACAATCGTCCGAGACTCTCTTCCTCTTCCTCCATCTACAGACTGGGCGAACGTGGAGAATCCCAAGAGGACTACCCAGTCAATTGCTTTCACTGAACGTGCGATGTGGATCCGTTGACTTGAGCGGCTTCCCGTTTCCTGAGACTCGTCCAATGATCACTCGGATTCTATGCCAAGCTTTTTGGTGGGCCTGGGATTGATGATTAGACTCCAAACTGGGCTCGACCAAACAGCTTTCCCACTTCATTGTAGTCTGGGGTTGTGTCGGAGATGGAAATCCCCCGAACCCGTATTTGTTTGGGCCATGTCTCATTCAGTTTCATGCTTATGTATGCTTCATCCCGGCCTTACAGGGTGTTGCATAAAAACATGCAGTAACAGAATGCACAAAATCGTGTTTGTACATATTAATTTCTGGCGTATGCGCCAAGCTTTGCCCAAATTCTTGTACACTCGTACCGCCCCAGGCGCAATGATGGAGGCACAAGAAACTCCTTGTCAGTTACACTCTCTTTCTAGCTCCCTTAGCCCAGGCAAGCCCCACCCCAGAGTGTCTGGAAGGGCGCGTGTCACAAAGTTTGTACAAAGTTTGGCGCAGATAATAGATACAAATACGATTTTTGTCGTTTTTGTTACTGCATGTTTTTATGCAACACCCTGTATCCCGTTGACACAGCCGAGACATCTATACTTCTCAGATAAATGCTAAACCACTTAATTTGAACGGTGCGAATACAAATCCATCCTAGCCTCGCCCTTGCCTGACTCTGCCTTTTCTCCCTTGATTCTACCCACTGGAAAGTAATCGAATACTTAAATTCAGCCATAGTTGATACGACAGGCGGGAATAGAACATGATCTCTTTCGCTGATTAGGGCCCTTGTGCCGATGCACTTTTATAAGCCGGCCTCGAACGTTGGTAACTTTTGGGTTCACCTTGGTCCACGAAGTTCCCGCCGACATGTGCGTACCGCCCCTTTTCCACGATGAGACCTTATCCTCATGCAGACGCCCATTCTAGATCCACTTTCCATACATTACCCGCAAAAAAACAGGCTGCTCGTTCACGGCGCGTGGAATCGATGGAGACGGTCTGCCGTTTTCCTCGCTTGCATTTCTGTGACAATCAAGATGACCCCTCAGATTTCTGTGCAATTCTGTAATAGTTCGCTCATTGGAATTCACAGCTACACAGCCGATACAGTAACCCGATGCTCTCGATGATATTCACTTCCTCATCCTTACTGGGCACGATATCCGGGTACCTGGAAGCAACGCGGAGCTGAGTGAGTTTTGTCTCAGGGACCTGGCGTGATTTTTTAACAATTAGCCACGCCATCCACAGGTGTTTTGCACTGCCCCGGCGTTACACCATTCAGATGTTTTGCAGCATCTCTTGGGCGCACGTGCGCTTCATTTTCACAGGTGATGCAGCATTCTATTGAGCCGATTTGTGTCGACGGAGCAATACCGGCGGAATCTGGCGGGATACATTCGCAACATTGCAGTATGTTCTATTTCGACAACCGTCGGACCTCCGTTACCGCCTGTCTGGGTCGGGAAGAATTTTCTCAGCCACGGGGCGTCTCATAACTTATGCCACAAGTCGAATGATGCGCTCAGAACGCCGGTGACATCACATAACGAGTGAATTCGAGCATCCATATACTCACAATGTTCCGCATATTGACAATAGGATAGGGACTCGAATCCCACGCGTTCGTTCCAATCGTGAGTGCTGCTTTCGATCTCATCATCCTCTAAAACAGAATCCACACCCATCTAATTACTCCCCACGCCACAATATGCACCCTTCATCTGTAAAAACGAACATACACCTTGGGGCTTGCTTTTCAGTTCATCGTGGTCATCCTCAATTCGTAGCTCAGCGGCAATCATGTCTCTCCGCCGAGTCTCCGGTTCTTTCTTTCTCATACCTTAGCGCTATTGAGTGGCCCAGAAACTGACGCTCGCTCACGGCATATTTTCTAGGGCGGCATCGCACCAGCCATTTCTGCGCGCTAACCGGCGTTATCGAATTTGCCGATCGCCTCATGCATGATGACTGTGTCGAACCAATCAGAAGTTTCGTACTTATATGAGACCAAGGCATCCCGTATTGACGCCCAAATTCTTCCCTCGTGTCCTCGTCCTGTGTCCTTCTCGCCTCCATGGATCGTGAGGACGAATATTGCGCGACCTCATCAGCACCAGGAATCTCAAAGACTTCGTCCACCGCATCTTCCTCTATCTTGCAGACTTCGAATATGTGTTGGGAAGGTGAGGGCACGGTGTTATCGCCTTCCGAGTCTATGACTCATGGTTAATAGAAATCTCTGAGGGTTCCACTCGACGCATCATATATCCTCACTCTCAATCACTACACAATATTTCCCCCTTCTACTGGCTGGAATTATGGGCGACACCCGGAATCATGGAATCCAACGATCGATTTCTCGGGTCTTATCCCGATGTTTCCGGAGCCCGGCTCCCCGAACATAAGCTCGCGGAACCAATCCCATCTCAATGCGAGAATGAGTTGCCTACGCTGAACATGACAGGATACCAGCCGTCGGACACTCGGATTCATCGTATAATTTCCAAGTGACTATTTTCATCCGAAAAGATATGTCACTCATCGTATTTATGGTTCTCTGCTCTCTGAGGCTCGAAAACCATAAAATACCCTTCTGGGCATCCTTCGGATCACCGTTGCGATTAGTCCGATCAGTTGCGCTACTTTACGGATGACTTGGAGTCAAAAATAAAAAATAAAAAAAAGTCCAAGCAATAGATTGGAGCTGGGTGAATTGTGAACCTCTATATGGCACATATACTGTGCAAAAATTATCTGGATGACATCTCTGTGGAAACAGAGGTTTTTGGCTTACATCTTGGAGATGGAAACATAGTTTTGGGACACATCTGTTCAAAATGGAGACAACTTTGAGTAAGGTTACATATCCATAGATGTTCACACAACCTTGAACGGCAGTCCGTAATTTAAAGTTCCTTGGATTTTCCTTTACGCTAAAGGTCGATGATATTGATCAGAACAATGATCCGAGAACTCCGCTTCACTCCCAAAAGGGATATTTTGTGGTATTCGGCCTCCAGAGAACAGATGACGTGTATAATTCAGACAAATGTTTGTTCTGAAAGTCAATTTCAGTCACCTGTTTGATTATAAAAGGATTCACAAAGCCTATCAGGACTCGGGCAAGTCCTTCATCCGAAACCTCAAACTGCAACCTTTGTGTTGAGGTTCTCGCACATACGGCTCAGTTTGTCCATATAATATCTCCCAACATGATCTGCAACCCAAAATCACACATCCGAGAGATCTAAATACAGGCAGAACCGCGAAACGGGCGACAGAGGATGAATTGATCCCGGCCCGACAAACTCGGATTGATGCGAGAGGTCCGGCAATCAATTCAAATTTGGGGTCAGATGTTAGCTGCTCGACAAGGATGTGAGCCGTTCAAAAGAGTTGCATCCAATTGGCAGATGTAAACTTTCTCAGAGTTGTCACCCAATCAGCCCGTCTAGATGTAAGTTGTCCGCAAAAACCCTGTAAAATTTTGCTAATTTTTGCACAGTATATCGCCCATACTGTGCCAAAATTATTTGGATGACATCTCCGTGGAAACAGGGGTTTTTGGCTTACATCTTTGAAATGGATACATGGTTTTGGGAATGCATCTGTTCAAAATGGAGGCAACTTTAAGTAGGTTTACATGCCCATAGAAGTGGATACAACCTAGAATGCCAATCCACAATTTCAAACCCCTAGATTTTTTTAAGTGAAACACGGTCAAGGCCTGCCAAATTTGATGATATTGATCGGAGCAGTGTTCTGAAGACTCCGCCGGAATCCCAAAAAGGATATTCTGTGGCTTTCGAGCCCCAGAGAGCAGGAGACACTCTAGGATTCGGAGAAATGTCTTTTAAAAGTTAATTCCAGCCCCTTGGTTAAATCGCAGACGAGTCATGAAGCATATGAGGATTTTGGCAAGCTCCTCATCCGAAACATCAGACTACTGCTTCTCTGGTTAGGATCGCTCTTATACAATGTGATTTATCTTTGAGGGACTTTTTAATATTGTTTGCTGTCTACCACAACCCAGCCGAGAGTCCTCGGGAGAAGTAGAAACACAAGGCGGCCGACAGAGGTTGAATTGATCCCGGCCCGCCAAATACGATTGATACGAAAGCTCCGGCAATCAATCGGAATTTAGTGAGATACGCGGCGAGATGTCGATCGCTCAGTAAAGATGCGAGAGGACCCCGGATTATGGCACCAAATGCCTGATCCCAATCCCGACAAATTTGGGGAAATTTTCGCGTTACCCCTCTGTCAAATCCCGACAAATTTGCCCAAAATTGGGCGTAGGCCTGTGGCAAATCCCGACAAAAACGATGCGCCGTGGGCGGAAATTTTTTCGAAATCAACCATCTGAGGTCAATCTGGGGCAAAAATTTAGAGAATCCGACAAATTTGACCGATTTTGGGGTCTAGGCCTGGGCCAATCCCGACAAATTTGGCCCAAATCAACCAATTTCCGTCCCGACAAATGGGCCTCCGTGGGAACAGGCATTTGGTGGCATAATCCGGGGTCCTGATGCGAGCCGTCCAAAGGAGTTGCATCCGAATGAAGGATGCAACCTTTCTCGGAGGTGTCACCCGAACTACCCATCTAGATGTAAGTTGCCCGCAAAAACCCTGTAAAATTTCGCTGATTTTTGCACAGTATATCGCCCATACCTCTACAACAATTGAAACTGGGTTGAAAGATGTCCCCATTTTGCGATATTCCTGGTACCGACTTAGGGACCAGGTCTCCAAAGTCCAATTCGAAAAAGCCCTTTTTGACATAGGTTAGGGTCCCCCATCACGTTTCATATCAATCAGTGTTCCCTTGCGATTGATCGCTCCTTCTCGCCCACTCATCGAGGAATTCCGGAGCCACCTTTAGTAATTAGTCCGCCTTTTCGCAATCTGGCACGCCTCCCCTTGAAACTCTTATCGAAACAGACAACTCCCTCATCCCGGCATCAAAACCACGGCAGCTTCGCAAACCACCATGCAACCACCACACGCCATCGCGACCAAATCGTGGCTTAAGTTGCCTCAGTCTTGTTTTTTTTTCGCCGCTATCCAAATCTATGCATATCTACAGTTTTGATTCTGGGCTATTCTGGGCCTACCGACTACGGATCATGGACTCGTCTTGCTCTCAATGGAGCCTTCGTTGGATTTGCAACCCGTCTCGCCTGCATCACATTTGGCGCAGGATTTCTTCGTTCAACGTCGGCCCATGTTGCGTTTGTCAGTCTTTTTCACTCTCACTCATCTGGTCCGAGTATATAATCTGGTCTTCATAGCACTTCATGGTTCGTTTCAAATTGTGGATGGAACTCATCAAATTGAACTCTAGCATTGGAACTTCTGTTCCTCGGGGCCACGGAAAATTATCCTTGAATTCTCCTATGCAGGCTCGATTTACATCCCGAGGTACTTACGTGCGTATCTCCCCTCCGACCACTGTTGGGATTTCCACCAAAACTGATACTGCGTTTCGTTCCAGATGCCTGACAGTGATTGGACCGCACCGCAGCACTTTCCTTGTGTTGCGATCGCGCCGGCGCTCTTTTCTAAATATTGGTTTTTTTTGCTGAACTGCTCACTCCCAGAAAGTGTATCTTACATGTAATATATCTCAGCTGATGAATGCAACCCAGATTTAGGGCCGTGCTCGCGGGCACGCTGCATTCGTATTTGTGCAGGTATTATTACTGACATTGCGTTGTGCGGCTCGAGTCCAATTTGACCGTGCTTGCTTTCTATGTAGGAGCCATCCTCGCATCTTCAGGTAACCCGTTCACCTCGGGGTCGCGCCGTGGAAGTCAGGGAGTGAGACATTATATTGTTTCGAATCATCGATACTACTCAGGTAAGTCTTGCCGTCGTCCAGACCAGCGTCGTGCACTCCCCCCCCCCTTTGTCTAGGTTAACCTACTATTCGCACTTCCGGTACATCTCATGTTCTTCTGCATATACAAACTGTGGTTTCAATTCATCAAGATCTGCACCAAAACAATTTGGGACCATATATGTTAATTAAAATCCGCATTCATTGACCACCAATATCCACATGTACGGCAGGTAAAATCCCGGGGTAGGTGCGTACCTCTATTCTCTCGGACTTGGTTTCCATTCCCACAGCCGCTGATGCTGCGTTCTAGACCCCCAGATAATGGTCAGACCACGATGTTTGAAATATAACCTCCCGCGCGTATTTGCGCAAGATTCCTTTGTTTGACTTGGGATCCGAGAATCAGTCTTTTTTGCCTCGTTTCGGTCCGCATTGTAAGTGTTCGTCTTCAATTCCCACCGGGTTGAACTGCGGCTTCGTCGAGATCTCGAGATCCGCATCTAATCCCATACTATGCACTGTCTATTCAATTTACTCCAGCCACGACTCAGAAGATACTGGACAGCAGCGGCTCAATAGCGGCGGGACTGCACCTTCGTATCATTCGTGATGTCGCATTGGTTTACACCAGGTGACTCGGTTGACTCGGGGTCGGGCCACAGAGTTGGTCACGTACATTTTATTTCTCGGTGCGAATATTGTGCTTCTCTGTGCCCATTGATCCAACTCGCGTTTGTTACCACCTCATTCTCATCTCAGCGCGGAAATACCGTAACCTCGGACTGCATGGTACTCATTGAATAGTTCTAGGTATATGCGGTGTCCCGTTTAATTCGGGGCCTGTTCTTTAGATATTCTGGGAGTAATTTCTTTTGCGTCTAATCCAATATTCTGGCTGATTCCATGCGTCAACATCGCTGCGTATTGCAGGGAACTAGACTGGAAGTAAGATCAGGTGGTGAATGGTCCCCACGTGCATTCAATACAGTAGCCTTGACAAACAGAATCTCCTGTTCGACTCGGGGCCCAGTCCTGTTTTGTTATGTATTCAATTTTTTTACGCACTCATTTAATGACTTCACTACGAAAAACAACTTAGGGAAGGGATATGGCACATATACTGTGCAAAAATTATTTGGATGACATCTCGGTGGAAACAGAGGTTTTTGGCTTACATCTTTGAAATGGAAACAGGGTTTTTGGTTGCATCTCCCAAAATGGGGACATCTTTCAACTTAGTTACATCCTTTGCAGTGGATCACAAAGTACCCAGCTCCTGTCGCCTGCTTGAAGTGCCTTATAAATCTTTCAACTCGACATCATCCCGATGGTAGCGCAACTGATAGTATTGATCATAACGGTGATCCGAACATGCCGCCCGCATCCGAAAAAAGATGTTTCGTGGTATTCGCTCCTCAGAGAGCAGGAACCATAGGAAATCTGGAGAAATCCAATTTTGAAGATCAATGATCTCGTTTTTTTGGGGTCGAATACGAATCATAGAACTCCTAAAGCATTGGGCAAAGTCCTTGGTTCGTGAGGTCAAAATGCAGCCATTTGGATCTTTTGTTACCATATCCCACTTCTCATGTGTTTCAAGCACTTCTCTGAATCGCTCTAGGTTTGAAATATTACATCCGAAGAGCCTACGGAAAGGCAGACCTGCGAGGTGGCAGACAGAGTTGAAATTGATCCCGGCCCGCTGATCTTGGTTTGATGCGAAAGTCTCCGCGATCAATCCGAATTCTACCGGAGATGTGAACCACTTCCAAAGTTGTAAGCCGTTTCAAGAAGTTGCATGGAAAGTGAGGATGCAAGCTTTTTTCATGTTGTCACCCAAGATCATTCATGCAGATGTAAGTTGTAATCAAAAACCCTGCAAACTTTGGCTAATTTTTGCACAGTATATCGCCCATAAAGGGAGGAAGGCAGACCGGGTAACAGATGGGCTGCATCCAAGTCTGCACTTTGTACTTATATGGGCGATATAATGATAATAACTTACATTCTTCCTGTCCGTGTATCATATATGCGGTTGGATTCGCCTGGTCCGAATGGACTACTGTAGCTTCTAAGATTTGAGATATGATCTGTCATCATAAAACTTAGGAGGTACCAGGGATGCCCAGAGGGCCTTATGCAACCAAAAACCCTGTTTCCATTTCGAAGATGTAAGCCAAAAACCCCTGTTTACACGGAGATGTCATCCAAATAATTTTTGCACAGTATATGTGCCATACCCCCGCCATCAATCAAAACATTGTAATCAACCATCAGGGAAACCAACAAATTGCATCCGGTAAACCGACATCGTCTGCACCTCCACTTCAACACCGTTGTGTGGCGTACGAAATATAAAAAGACATACCTAGCAAGCGACACCCGCAGGTAGGATGTATCCCGCAATCCCAAGGTCCGCATACCCGCTGCTGGAGATGGCACTGAGTCTCTCCGATTCCGAGGTGGTGAAGAAGTTGCTTGTTTTGGCCGAGTTGTACAGGTGGTACATGGGAATGCTCCCGCAGATCTCGGTTGGATAGATATACGTCTGGAGAGTGGGTTTGAGGACGTACTGTCCGCTTGCAATAGCAGCGTCCCGCTCCGTGGCATTGATCGTGACGAAATTGTCCTCGAGGACGTCGCTGGAAAGGAAATAGCAGGGAACCGTCGATTCTTCCTGGGTGAGGAAAACCAGGCCCATGATGGTTTGCAGGACGTATCCGTCGTTCAAAATGATGCCACTGATCCAGGCGGGGTCTGTGCCATAGGCATAGGCGAATGCACTGGGTACATTAACTCTGTACCAAGCAAGAGTATCATCTGGGTCTCCACACGTTTCAGTGGATCGTCCCTGCGTATCTTGGATAAGTCGATCAGAAACACGATGTCCAATTAACCACATACCGCCGCGTGGAGATTATTCATCGCAGCGGCCAAACCGACCACGATGGAAAGAAGTATCGCAGGGAGGATATGCTTCATGCTGAGCTGAGGGATACCATGATGACCCGCCAGTTATATAGCATATGGATGACTGTAACGATTCGATGTCCGACACCATATGATTCTCCCTGACGCGTTGAAGTCGGAGACGATTCCTGCGCGAGGGAATGTTGTATGGATGGATTGGCGCTATACAATCCATGCTTCATGTCGTTTGTTGCGCTCCTCGATATAATTTGAATGGCTCTTCCCTTCCGTGTGACATGTCAGAGGTACTAGCACGGAATGGAAGGAAACTGTGTCTGACGCCGTGGAGGAAAATTGCTGCCGGTAAGCGCGCATGATTTGCTTCAGCCCCGCATTCCTCGGAGTAACCAATGGAAGGAAACTGTGTCTGACGCCGTGGAGGACTTTTGCTGCCGGTAAGCGCTCATGATTTGCTTCAGCCCCGCATTCCTCGAAGTAACAACCGCTCGTTTATACATGTAGTTCTCTTCCAGTCCTGCTGTGGAAACGGAAGAGCTTTTTTTATTCAAGCTTCCTCGTTCTCGTTTTATTTTCAGGACGGAAGTCCCGGTTGTTGCATCCTCCGAGCTTTTGCGGAGAGACGTTCATATTCAAACAACGATAAGTCAGGCACGGACAGGTATCGGGCATTACGACTGAAGATGAGACAATCAACCCGGTCCAGAACTTTCAGTGAGCTTGTTGGTTCTATGTCCGATTCCGGATATTCTGTCATCGCACACGACATGAGGTACTCACTGCGTCAAAGGCCGTCGTAGACTCGGTGAGTCTAGGTACACGTAGGTCTGTAAAGGTAAGTGTAGGAGGCCAAACAGGGCCTGTACAGCCGGACTACACCGACCTGCCCACCAGTGTGATGTCTGTTCGGCAGCGTAAGCAGGACCCCGGAGACAAGTCGTTTATGACAATACCTTTCTTGTAAATATAAATCAATTATCCTCCCCAGGCGTCGTGAGCTGTACCCAAGAGACATTGAGTCTATTCAGAAGATGGGGATATTCACACAGTCATCCAGAGTTCCTGCAAATATACCAAGAGGCCAAAAGAGCCGGCCCCCATGAGCACTGGGCAAATCTAATCGACCTGAGTGGACAACGAAAGCTCGGCTTTCTCCGAGCCGGCCGAGTTATGTCCGAGTGCACAACGGGGCCGGCTTCCTGGGACCTCAAGATCTTCGACAGGAGCTCAGACAGTGTTTTAGCCGAAATGCGACTTCCCAAAGGGAGCCCGAGTGAATTGAGGTATAGTAAGTATAGTAAGATACCGAGAAGAAATAAAGGTAGACTGGGAGAGAGGAGCGGAGGAGAGCGGAGCGAGGTGAGGGAGGAGCGAGAAACCAGGAGAATAACTAATAGGGTAAGAGGTAATGTTAAAAACTAGGGCGAGTAGAACACGAGGGTAGAACACGAAACTAGTGACGCGTGAAGCTTAGTTTCTGATATAAACTACGGTGGAAAGGAATCAATGTACCTAGTGACGCGTGAAGACTCGTGAAGGAGCAACGGCTCTATATGTCTCGCAGTGCACTACGTGATTCAGCAGCCAACTAGACAAATCATCTCAGTTAGTGCTAACACGCGAGTAGGTTCTCGGGTGAACATACTGAGGTGATTGCAGCGAGTGACGCGGAAAGCTGGCAAACACACTGAGGAGGCTGTATTCAAACGATGAAGACTGGTCCAGACAAAAGTCTCGAATCAGTCTCTGAATATAGCGACCAGTCTCTCGGAGACTTACCTAGGACGAGCAACGAGGAAGCGGGAGGTGAGGGCTCCTTCTTCGTAGTAGCCCTAAATAGTTGAAAACCTGCAGGCCCAAGCACATTAGCAAGACAATAGAGCTCGGCTCGCTAATGTACACGCTTGGGCCTCCGGTGGCGGCGCGCCTTCCCGACACGGCGGGGACCAAGCAGATCTCGTGATCGAGAGATCGGACTTTGAAATGCGGCCCGGCGCACATCCCGCCCCAGCTCGGAATTTCTCCAGCTTCGCAGGGCAGAATGCCAGGCCGTTCTGCCTGAGCAGAAGGTTCGGGCCAGTCGATTAGACTTGCGTAAACATTCTTTTTAAACACCATTAATGAAGTGTGTTAACTGACAAGATCAACTGCGACAAATCATGCTTACGATGTCATGGCTGTTTGATGTTCATGCCAAGTATTATCCAAGTGGCTTTGAGTCTATTCAGAAGACCAGCCTATTCTACTGAGAAACCCGGCTTTCAATGGAAACCCCCATGAAAAATGTGGTGTTATTTGGAAACCCTGGTTTCAGGGGTTCTCCACAGCCGGATGCCCGGGGAGGTGCCGAGGCGGCAGCACAGCATGTGGTCATGATCATTCCGCCGATATTTTGAGTACACCTATACCCCTGAACAGCACTTCATAGGCACATTTTCATGACTTTAATCTCATTGTTGAGTTCTACCTGCATATGTTATTCCTTGTTCTTCAGAACTGCTTAGCCGGACAATCTGGGTCATATTTCCGCTGCTTGAATAAATTAAACTCTGTTGCGATTCAAATTCATATCCCACAGGCTACAACTGCAGAGGTCACTTCAAACGATTGTGTCCCTCGTGCCTACAGAGGGTGCATTTGTAACTTCTACCTACCCAGGACTGCAGGAGGGGCTGAAGCAGGCTCGAACTGGTTCTGTGCACCAAACACTGCAAATTTTTCCCTGGTTGCTATACATACAGATTATTATACAGATTATTGCCCTCGATTCAGGTGCATGCCGCCATGAGTTGGACTGATTCATGGTGGCGAGAAACATTGCCTTGACTTGCACATAAGCATCTTGACTTGTGTGGACCTGGGTGCCCAAATCCACGCACAAGTCAGATCCCAAAGCAAGTCAATCCGTGCAGGTTCAAGTCAGTTTGGCAAGTCAGAAAGTTAATCCTCATTTAAATCCAGATTATGGTATGATTCTGCCTGCCGGGTGCGAGCAATCAGGGACTTGTTGAGATTTTGGTAAAAGCATGACTGTTATATACGGAGCCGAGGACGGAGGTGCCGGAGGGCCGGAGGTTCAGGTAAGGACCGGAGGTCCAGAGGTCGGCAGAGGGTCCGGTGAAACGGTGCAGTGGCGTGCAGCCGTGAAATCTAATACCAAACTGAGTGAAACGAAGTCCCACAAAATCTAATACCAAATCTAACAACTAACAACTTCCAATACTAACGTGTGTGTGTTCGGGGATGTAGGTCAGGCGTATCGACCTTCAATCTCAAACTGGCGCCAACTCGATACTTCTTAACTGAATAGTCAAAA
>JARKIA010000645.1:0-27309 GCA_029289565.1 Mycena galericulata
ATATACAATCCCAGGTGCCGTGGAGATGGAACAGTTTAAATGGGGTGATATGGGGTGAGATTCCGGCGCTGTCGCTGTCGTTCAAGTTGTAGTATGTACGAGGCTGGCACAATTACTGCAGCTACCAGGCCACGCATAGTCACCTATCTCTCGCAGTCGACACTCTACGTCAACGATTGACACACGAGCGTCTCGCCCCTTTCAAGGGGACCACCGGCGCAGATACACACAACCCTTGTATCTAAATAACCTATAATCGCGACTTCAACTTGGGAACTTGTGAATGCACCATCATCACCTGACCGCGTCATCGCGTAAGTGGCTCCCTCGATTAAATTTATCTTTCGACGTCCTCTTTGTAGGAAATCCACGCCATAGACGCAGACATTTGGCCAGTCCCAACAGCAGAAAGCATTTGACTGAGTGGCACGAATCCGTAGGTAACCATCCTTGAACAACTGCTGAGGCCCCGTGAAGCTCCCGCCAAGGATTGTCCGAAAAAGTGGCTTTTCGAGGCCGAAATCTTGCGATTTCCTTGTCCGAAAAGTGGCTTTTTGAGGCCCAAAATCCACCAGCCCTGTCCGCCGAGTGGCTTTTTGAGCCAATTTTGAGCCGGGATTTTGGAATTTTGCCTTGACGAGGAATGATTTGCAAAGAGGTAAAAAAGGTCACCCTCAAGGTATCTACAAACGCTAATGGATTGTTCATTTTTCTTGTTCAGAGCACTGGCAACGCGCGCCGGAGAAAAAAATTGATTATTTTGGGTGCCTCACGTGTCAACCCTTGTCCGATAGTGGCTTTTTTAGGCCGGGGTTGGCCCAAAAAAGTGGCTTTTCAGGCCAAATTTGGCGATTTTTCCGGACAATCCTTGGCGGGAGCTTCACGGGGCCTAACTGCTGCCAGGAGAGTACTTAACTGTGGGCGTCGACGTCTTACTAGATATGCCCGGAAAGCGACGAAAACAAGAATCGGAGACTTCTGATATGGTCTCCCCCTTCTCTGACTTTCTGAATGCGGACCTTGGTCGTCTTCCGTCACCGCAGGAGGCCAAAATGATACACGATATAGTGGAGGACAAAACCGCTCACCTTGCTGTCCTGAACTCCAGGGTCCCCCGCAGAAATACCCGTAAAAAAACACCTCCCAAGCTACGCGCCGAAATTGACCTCACTCGCCGGTTCATAAAATTCCATCGGGCGTTAGTCGCTCCTTGGCGACGTGTTCCAACTGAAATCATGTCGGAGATCTTCGTCCTCACATTATCCCCGGCTCCTGTTCATACAGTTATCGGCTGGGATGATGATAGAGCTGGTACACTGCTCTTATGCAAAATCTGTAGAATTTGGAGGCATATTGCCATATCAACCCCAGCTCTCTGGGCAGTACTATCCATCCCCCTATTGCAGAGGGATGTGCAACGCTCCCTTGATTGGGTTCCACTGTGGTTGAACCGTTCTCGATCCCTCCCCATCTATATCCAGGTCCAATGGGATGCATCTACTGCCAACAGTGAATTAGACCTAGTTTTGTCGTCTGTCCTGTCCCACCTTCATCATATTCGCATGCTCGTCATCTATGGCCTCGACCCTTCAAATCTTATTGCTGGTCCCTCTTATCCCAGACCCACTTTCGCTCCAACACAGTCTATCGAAGCACCCGTTCTCGCCACATTGGACGCTTCTCTACCATTCGGCAGCGATTACGATTGGATTTTTGCTGCCTGTCGAGCAGCGCCCTTTCTAGCATCTCTTTACACGAACCAATTCTTTCCCGGCCGCTTTCCCGTTTCCCAGCTAGCGAGGCTTTACATAGGGGAACCAGTCCATATAACCGACGTTTTTCAGCTTCTAGGAGACGCCCCAAGCCTACAAGACGTTGCGGTCGACGTTGGAGGTCACCCCTCCAACTCTGCCATGGGTCACATCCTCACTGCGCGGGCACTCTCCAAATTAGAAATTACCTCCAACGACCACTTGGGGTACTTTCTCGACCATATTGACTTACCAGCCTTGACGGAGATCCAAATCAACCGAATAGACAGTTGGCCACAAGAGGAATTTACCGCATTCCTTTCCCGCTCGTCTTGTGTCCTGAAAAGACTTGTCTTCGCGGAGGTTAATATTTCCGACGCCGAGGGTACAAGTTGCGTCCGGCATAAAAGCTGTCAAGCCCTTGAGACTCTCGTCTTATGGGATTGCCCTCCGTGGCACAAAACCGACGAGGTCCTTCGGTACCTTACGTACCGTACTGCACCATTCCCTAACACGCGACTTCAAGAGATCGAACTTGAACCCCTCCGTGCTACAGACGGTCTCCTTGCCGACTTTGCCGAGTCTCGCATTCTCCCCCTTATCGGTCTCCCCCCCGACGTGCCAGAGCCTGGCCGTCTCGCACGCCTTTATCTATCCATGGAAGACATGCGATATTCCAATCCTAAGGATTGTGAGCGAATCCAAGTTTTGGAAGGCAAGTGCGAAATTCTATGGAGCGAAGATTGAATATCCAATCCCGGTGAGCCATCCCGGCGAGTTTGACATACGTATATAAGAAAATGAAGGAAGATTTGTAAAAATAGTGCCAAGCAATGGACTTATGGCGATGGTGAAAAGATGATTATGAATGGATGGAATGGACGGTTATGCGTTTTATACGCGATCTTATACACGACTTGCTAGACAATAGTACAATAAGATTTAACGTCTACTTTTGAAAAAATCCAAAGGTCCGTCCGATGACATCTTGTACGCCCTCTTGAATCCCGAGGTAGTCGTGCCCGCCTGCCAGCGTCTGCACAAAGACCACCTTTCTCTCAGAGTCAGTAAACTCGTATACTGTGCCAAAATTATGCAGCACGACACTGCTGACAAGCCCCTCGCGCGTCTCTTTGCGCCTGGCGAGCTGGCCCGTGAATGTCGCCCATTCTTCCTGTGTCAAGGAGGCAGCGTTGGTGGGCAGCGGTGGGACCGGCGGGAGAAGGGGCTCGAGGAACTTATTGAAAAGGGTCTCGGAGTGGCTGTATGGGATTTCCCAGTCGTTCTCTGAGAGGCATTGAGCCTAGGAGCGGTTGAAAGGCAAAAAAAAGACATTACCGGCGTGTGCGATGAGGACTCCCCCCTTTATTCTCTGTCGGAAAACTTGATCAGCAGCTAGTCCTACAGAGGGAAAAGACCCCCACAGGAACCAAAGTTTCGGTATCGAATGTGTGCAAAACAGCACGTTTGACGATATCTGCAGGGTATCAGCTGTGCGCTACAAAAAAGAAATGAGCACTCACCGACCGCAAAAGGAATCATTGTCAAAGGCCTCATGAGGGGAAGCACGCCCAGGAAACTGTACGTCTCCAAAACTTTGGATATGCTCGAAAATGGCGACAGAAGGACCACGCCTCTGGGATGAATCCCTTCATCAGAAAGCTCAGCGCCGAGGAGCGTAGAAACACCGGTCCCGAGACTGTGGCCTACAATGAGGATCTGCTCGGGGGCCGCACCATTTCGTATGAGCCAGTTCCAGGCAGCTCGAGCATCACGGGCAAGACCAGCCTCGGTGGGTGTGCCTGTACTGTCCCCGAAGCCTCGGTAGTCAATAGCGAGCACGTTGGCTGAGAGGCGCGACGAGAAGGCGGTATAATGCTGGATGCGGGCGTTGAACGCGCGGGTAGCAGCGTTGCCGTGGAAGAAGAGGATGGTGGGGTGAGTTTTGAGGGCAGTCGCGATATAATCAACCGGTCGAGACGGGATCGCGGGGAGAGATTGGTACAATGCGTCACTCAGGACAAACCAGGCACCTAAAGATTCATTGTCTGCCGTTTCTACCCTTAAATTTATGGTTTTGTTCGGCGCCAGCCCATATGCCTCGGGCATGTCGTACTTTGAGAACCATGGTATCCTCACTGCGTGCAGGAACTGCACATGCGGCTTAGCACAACCCAGCGAAATGAGATCATCCACTCACCAGTACGCTTCATGCGCCTGAATGAGCCAACATAATTCTGCTCTGCGAGTACACAAACTTGGACTTACTGAGTTTGGATGTATGGAACCGTCGTCAACAACACGACCGAGAGCGCATACAGCCCCCCTAGCGCGGTAAAGACGGTGCGTGCTGTACGGAGACCAGACATGTGCGGCTCGATGCGGCTCAACGTGGTTCCGGTATAAGTTTACGAAGCGATGGCAGAGGCTTTCTGCTCCACATCATTCAGCACCTCCTCACGCTCCTCATCCTCGACGGGCCTCATGTCACTGCACTTGGAACGCAAGACTTGACAAATAGAATAATATGTCGACCTCCGAACTGTCTCGAAGGACAGGGCTTCTTCACAGAGATCAACCAGAATCGGCGGACGGCTTTCCGTCTCCTTCTTCTACAATCCATACACATACTGCGAAACAACCTAGAACTCTGTTAGGATGGATCCGAGGTCTGGGGTCTGGAATCGTCTCCGACATACGGGCTCGAGCTCCTTTTTATCTAACGGACTGGACCGATGCCTGGAATTATCGTGTAATACCTGCGACGGCCCTCATATTCTTTGCCAAGTGCGTTCTAAATTTACTGTGGAAGCAACCCTAATGCCTCCCGACCTCAGCGTACTCCCAGGAATCGCATTTAGTTTAGACCTTATAGAAACGACAGATCAATACGGGGTCTCCGAAGTCCTATTATCGTCCTTCATGGCCGCATTCATATTTCGTGCTTTGGGGCTCAACCTCTGACTATAGCAGGGGTCACTGGTACGTGTTACGTCCCTTTTTTATTTTATTTCTCGGCCGCTGACATGGACGAAGGCCCTATTACCGTTTTCAATAAGACAATCTACAATATTGTCGTAAATCTTGACAATCCGCCCGTGTATCTACATTTCGTGGGATGGGTCTATCTATGGGCGGCCATTTTACACTGGGTCACGGCTATTCTCAACTGTACGTCCTGTCCTTTTCATATAATCTCTCTGGCTAACTTCTTTCAGTCTGTAATTTCCTCAGATATGTTACGTTGTTCTCCTGTGACACATTTGGTACGTGGCTTGATATCCTCACGAGATTGCGAATGAAAACTAGTTAGGTTTTTACGTGGCTTGGGTATACTTGCAATACGGAGTGCAAGTTATCACTAGGCAGCTCGACGGGAGCCCTCAGAATGCTCCGGGACCGCTCGTATCCATCATTGTTGCGTTGCTAATGCTTGGCACCTCATTCCTATTCCAAAATCTCTCCCAGCAAAGCTTTTTCCATCGACATACTCGACGCTTCCTTGCTGACTATGGCATGCCCATTGCACTCATTGCATCGTCCGGCATGGCGTATTGGGGGCGTTTTAATGCGACCAATCCCGCCACGCTGCCGGTGGGAGGAGCCTTTCAAGCGGCCGGCGGTCGAGATTGGCTGGTAAAATTTTGGGAACTAGATGGGAAATGGGTCGGGATCGCTTTTCCTTTTGGATTCATTCTTTGGGTCCTGTTTTTCTTCGACCACAACGTCTCGGTAAGCCTTCCCATCGAAGATCATTGCACCGTCTGACATCGCACAGTCCCTAATGGCGCAAGGATCCGAGTTCCCTCTCCGAAAGCCGCCTGGGTTCCACTATGATTTTTTCCTCCTCGGTCTTACCACGGTCAGTGTACCTGATGGATGGGTTTTTGTACACTCACACTCTGTCCAGTTCATCGCTGGCCTCATCGGAGTCCCGGCTCCGAACGGGCTTATCCCTCAGGCACCTATTCACACCACTTCTCTCCTCGTAATGGACCACGTGAAGCCAGAGAAGGACGAAGAGGAACGAAAATCATCAGAAATCGATGAAACGCTGGACTATGTCGAGCGACCGATCGCAGTGGTAGAGCAACGGGTATCGAATCTGGCTCAAGGAGCATTATGTCTAGTGCTCTTGACCGGTCCGTTTCTTCACGTCCTGCATCTCATCCCACGAGGTGTGTATTCCATGGGCCCTTCCATCACCCTCATTGAAACTTTCCTAGGTGTTCTGGCCGGTCTCTTGTGAGAAGATTATATCCTGGGCACTGCCATAAACTAACACAGTTTTTAAAGTTGGTACATGGGTATAGACGCGCTCAATGGTAACGGCATCACGCGGAAGATCCTCTATTTTCTCCGGGACAAGAACCTGACTCCGGTGGACGAGCCCCTCCGAAAAGTGCGAAAGTCTCGGATACTGTTGTTCGTAGGCGTCCAACTCGTTGGCTTTGGCGCGACTTTTGCAATCACACAAACTGTTGGTGGGTGTCTATCCGTAATCGCACGCCATGTGAGATCGAGCGTTTCCTGCAGCTGCTATCGGGTTCCCTATTATCATTATGCTTCTTATACCACTGCGCGTCCTGGTCGTTCCTCGACTATCTTTCACACCAGAAGAACTTGCCATCCTAGACGGTCCCACAGCGTCGCCCTTTGTCAGTCTTTCTTCATTAGCCCTCATTCGAGCGTATGTCAACTTTTTTCTCGGCAGACTATGGAATCGGTTGGGGGGGACATTGTCGTGATCTACATATGTACAGCAGTGCGCTGCGAGGCGCTTCACGCCCCTGGCACGTCTGGCCTTGTCCGCTGATTCTTGCCCTTCGTGATCTGTCGGGATGGTGCGAGTGGACTTGCGAGTGGAGTTGAAAGAGGATTCGTATCCAAATTTATAGAGAGAGAGATTGGATGGCGTCGAAAGCGGAATCAAATGACCTGTTCAGCGTTAATCGTATGTCACGATATAATTATCGATGCGCCGAGACCTCGAGCTTCGCGTCGAAACAGGCGGCGGAAAAGCGGAGCGAAGGCATCTCGGATTCCCGGCGCACCCGCCCATCAAAAGCCTTCGTTTCTGCCTTCTTCATCACATGGTACTCGAAGTTGTGTGATTATAAAAGAACGAAGATCAGTGAAATGACTCCCCCCGTCCGAGTCCCTCGACAGCATGGCAGCCTCCAATGACAAAATCCTCGGCGTCCTGATCCTGGCTAGGTACAACTCTATCCAACTGGGAGTGTGTAAAGCTGATGTTGTTGTCGGCAGGCACGGTGATCGCCAAGGTATTCAAAACACGCTCCGACGCGACTGGACGCGTCTGGCTCTAGACTTAAATCCTTCACAGGCTTTTATCAGGATCCAACCACATATACGGCGACCACGACTGTTATTACGCCTCTTGGAACTGTAAGTTGACCAGCCCACGCGCCTGTGTCTGATCTTGGTCGTATTCTCGCAGCAACAAGAGTTCCAGCTTGGCCAGGAGCTGCGCTCGATTTACTTGAACGCATCTTCGCCGTCGTTTATATCTGGCGTCAATGGCACCCTCGTGAACCAGACTCAGATCGTGCGTGTGGCCGGGCCGTACCTCAAGCGTGTTGTTCTAACGAGACCACCATTCAGTACGTCCGCGCAGACGCTGGGGGCGAGCTCGGTGTTATATACGACTCTGCTGTCGCGCTGCTTCAGGGTCTGTTCCCCGGCAACTCGAACTACACCACCGATCTTGCCAATGGAACTATCGTTGAAGGAGCACTTGGAGGCTACCAGGTGAGCATCCCTTTCTGTTCATCAAGTTATGGTCCTTATTTGTGCCTCCTTTCGCCAGTACGTTCCAAGTCAGTGCCAAGTTTTCGTCAAATCTTTTCGAAGTAACCCCTTACCCCAGTCGAGTCCGTCGAGCCCACAAACGACGTTTCACTTGAGGGCTGGACGTCCTGCGGGGTGACGATTTCCTCTACCTGTGCATTTAGTCTGAGCTAACGATGATTGCAGGCTTTTGATGACTGGACCACGGCATTTTACAACTCGCCTGAATTTCTGCAAAAAAGTAACGAAAGCCAGGCATTTTTGTCCCAGCTGCCCCCGTATCTTGACGGAAGACCTGTTACGCTCGAAAATATGGTATGTATTTATTTCTTCGTGTCCAGCGCGCCTTTTTAAGAATAAGCCAATTAGTGGAATGTAAGTCTTATACTCAAATGTGTAATCGACACCCTCACCACTTGCCCTTAGATCTATGACTTTATGAACGTTCAATCTATCCATAACGCCGCCTTTGCCAAAGCTCTGCCTCCGACGTTCCTGGCACAGGCCCTGACCCTGGCCAGCTTCCATGAATATGGTGTATTCACCTCCCCGCAGCTCAACGGCATTGGAAACAGTATGCAGATTTCGTTCTTTATGAACTATCTGATGACTTGTGTACTAAGTTGCCGGACGGACGATCTTGCCCGTCATGCTGTCCGAGCTCCAGAGCATCGCCAATGCCTCGAATCCCTTGAAGTTGGCTTACCAGTCCCTCGCCTACAAGCCCTTCTTATCGCTTTTCAACATGACCGGTGTCGCTCAGCAGAACCCTGAGCTAGCCGGAATTGGTCAGTCACCGTCCTCCGCTTCCGCACTGCTAGACTTATGCAATTACAGTCAATTACGCCGCGGCGGTGGCTTTGGAAGTCCGGGAGCCCGCAGACGGCGGTGAACCTGTTATTCGCTTCAATTTTAAGAACGGGACGGGGCAGGAGTTCGTGACTTACAACTTCCTCGGGGGATCGGGCGACGTTCCGCTTTCGACCTTGATAGATCACGTCGAGGTCAGTAGCCTCGTGTTTTGCCGACTATTCACATGCTTATGAGCGGACTCCCTTACAGCCCGCGCTCATCAACACGACGGCCGCCTGGTGCACTGTTTGCAACAACACGCAAGATCGCGGGTGTGGTGCGTTGGCACTTGCGGCAGCCCAGGCGAGCGCAGCAGCGGTCAGCGCCATCGGTCACCACCACCAGCCAGTCAGCCCAGTCGGCGCTGGGTTTCTTGGCGCGGGGTTGACGCTTGCCGTGGCTCTGGCGATGTTTGGTGTGCTTGCGTTCTTGGGTGTGCTTACGGTCGGGAGAGGCCGTGCAAAGGTCAGATTTTTTCGTCGTTCTTTCACGTACCTGGCTCATGATGGTACAGAACTCCGCTGGGAAAGCTTGAAAATGAAGACCAAGATTGAGATATACATATTCTTGTGTGCTTATGGTTATCTCCATTCGTGATCAGATCCATCTTCTTCATACCTTGTTGACTCATTCTCTGAATCCTCATGAAACTCGTCTGCCCACCATAATCAGCGAAGGCGACGAGCTGTGACGGAAACAATTACCGCTGTCAGCATCCGAGGAGTCTTCCTCGTCTGGGTAGTCATTTTTGTAGTATTCCTCCGCTAAGGTGTTTCAGCATGCAGTAGGAGTAGTCGGGAGGGGAGAGCCTGTCACCATTAGAATCTTCATCTGCCTCGTCTTCCGGCTCTGAATCTGAAGCTGAGTCGTAGGGATCCGTGATGGAAGGCGGGAGGCCGGTCCTGAAAATCGTTTCAGTCAAACGACTTCTTCACGAATTCAGCGACCTACAGTGTGCCCACGTTTGCTGCTTCATTCCATTCCGTAAGCGTGGCAGGTCGATGATAGAACACGTCCCAGACGTAGTCGTCAGTGGACGACGTTGAGGGTGGCACGGTTTCTGCGACTGACGATGTCGATGCCGACGCAGAGATGTCGATATCATTGACTAAGGATCGTGATTCAATAAAGAACAATCCGAAAGCGAACGGGCGGACGCTTCAGGTAGTCATTCAACATTGGCAAGAATTTCTCCATCTCTTCGTCAGCTTCAACGGTCGATGGTTTGTCACCCGAAAGAACAGCATCGTAGAGCTTGAAGCCGGTGTTTTTCGGTTTCGGTACGAGGTCTTTGGCCGCGACGACCTTGGGGCTAGAGGATGTCCAGTCAGACTATTTCGCGGAACATGGAAGAAGACAGACGGGCTGGTCGGAAGTCTCCGCCTAGTAGGAACTTCCTCCTCGTCGTCCCGCGGGATAATCTTATAGCGACGGATGGGGTCATCCTTCGGAATCGACGGCGACGTCCGGCTCGACACAGGGCTCAGCCCCCTGGGTTCCACGGGATTACTCACGCTCTCGCGCGCTAGACGGGAAATTTGGTCCTTGAATCCAAAGGTCAATACGAATTTATGGGCCCGGACGCTTAAACTGACCTGAATATCGCGCTTCCGCTTCTCATCCTCCCAGGCATCGTGTTCAACCGTTTGTGCAAATTGGAACACGCCCACACCCCCGCGAGACTTCTTTCTTCGTCGCGATTCGACGACTGGATGTACGATCAGCGAAGAGGAGGGAGGGAGAACGGCCACATGCCTAGGGCATCCAGAGGCTCTTCATTTCTTTTGCGTTTTATGCGCAGGATGGTGTACGACTGAGCAACGGGTGCGGGCACATCGACGTCCATGTGAGAAATCTCGGTCACATGATCTACGGATCTACATTATTTATGCTAATTTCATTCAGGCCAAACCAGGTCCAACTCGGGGTACGCGTCTTCTAATTTCCTCAGACGCTCATAGTCGCTTTTGTGAGACACCTCCCGTGCCACGGGGCTTCCTTCGATGAATGAGAAGCGAAATTTTCTGAGCCGGGCTGGTTCTGCCACACCGGAAGGCAGTTCGCCAGTTGGAGGAGCCACGCGCGACTCTGCGAGGTCAGAGAGAGTCCCATCTCGAGAATGGGTACTTCCCAGCTCAATCGCTACAAGATACGGATTTGGGAACGGGTGTTGGCGGTAAGTAAGATGTTGGAGAAGCGCGTCCATGGGTGAAAGACACTCTGACACGACCAAGCCCTGCAGTGTGTTGCATGCCTTGTGCTGAAGACATGCGATGATATCCCCTTCGGTGATTCGGACGTCGTAAAAATCGAGGACTCCCAAAACGCAGGAGGAGCGGGAGAGGAAGGAGCAGAATTGTAGCTGCGGCCAGTTGGTTATCTGGTGGATGCCGACTTCTCCCAGGCGCGGTAGTTCGATCTGGTCCAGGAAAGGGCCGAGGTACTCTGTAGACGTGATTTCCAATCTTGAAACGGCGCCCATAACGAGGGCTTTTCCCGTGGACCTAGTGGCAGAAGGTCCGTCGACGTCGAAGGAGATATCTTGGAGACTTGGCGCATGCTCGAGCACTCGAAACAAGTCAGACATCGGCACTGGCTCGATAAAATGGAGCTTTGTTAGATTGGTTATTGGAAACCAATCCAGAGAGAATTCCGAGGTAGTGAGGCGGGTCAAACCAGGCGACGCCTGGCACGCTGTGCGAATCCAGTCCCAGGTGCTGCCGGGAGGCAAGTCGGCGCCGATGGTAGTGAGGAGAGGCGCGTGGAGAGATTGGGGGGTAGGAAACGTTCCCACGGGATATGGAGGCCTGACGAGCTCCGGGTCTTCAATATCCATGCCGTCGATCCACAGTCCAGCAGCGTGATGGATATGCGCCGCGAATACAGATATAACTGGGTTTATGACATCTGGGAGCGCTCTGTTGCCCCAAAATACCTGGAGATAGACAGGAAAGGATCGAGAACGATCTAGCCATTCCGAAATCCAATCCAGCGGACGCATCGCAAAGTCGAGGGTAAGGGACAAAACATTCCATAAAGCCGGTGTTGAAATGGCGATATCTCTCCACGTTCTGCAGATCCTGCATAAGAGCAATGTGCTTGACCTATCATCATTCCAGTAGTCATCCTGGCCATCATCGTGGTTGGTGATTTCCAGCGTGAAGAGAAAAACCTCTCCTATAATTTCGACGGGAAGACGTCGCCACGGCGCAATCAAGGCCTGGTGAAATTTAATGAAGCGGCGAGTATGGTTGAGATCGGCACGCAATTGACGGGGTGTTTTCTTCCCGGTTCTTCGTTTAGGGACCCTGGAATTGAGGTGCGCAAGGTGCGCAATCTTTTCTGCTAGAAGTTCCTTGATCGTATCCCTCTCTTTGACAGAGGGAACCCGGTCGTTTTCGAGAAAGTCGAAGAAGGGGGAATCTGAAGTTGCTACCTCTGGCGCTTTCCGAGGCATCCGCTTGCCCGGCATATTTATGATCTAGGGTACGATTAGCAAAGTCGGACAGGGAAGGCGTGCTGTGGAGTGGAAGCCGAGGACGCTGAATTTACTTACAAGAATTAGTGCAGGCAACGTCGTTGGCGGTGACGGTGTCGCGGCCCGGGGCCAGCCGCTGTGACCCGACGCGTTTTGTGACAAAATTATTCGCGTCTCCCAGTGATCTGCGTTTACAGAGCAGTATATCACACTTTCTCACCACGAGTTGTCGAACATCTGGCATCGCGTCCTCTATCCTTAGCTCGTCGGACTTGGTCCCTGGGCCGAAATTTGCCTTCTCCGATTATAACCGTCGTCGGCCGAACGGATTAGGGCCTCACTTGTATAAAAGCTATCCAGATTCCTTGTAGATGGAGCACTCTTCAATGGCTTCCAACCCTCCTGACAACTCGTACGACGCGCAGGGCTGGTCCGCCTCCCTTTATAATAAATCTGCCGCGTTTGTGTACTCGCCGGCATATACCTCTGCTGTTCTCGACCTTCTGGCCGCAAAACCGGGAGAGAAAATTATTGACTTGGGATGCGGCAGCGGGGAGGTCACTGTGATCATCGAAAAAATAGTTAAACAAGCCCCCGGGGGGTTAGTTGTTGGCGTGGACTTCAGCGAGAGCATGGTGGAGCCCTCAGGTGTTATTCGGTATTCTGACCGCTGATGCATTGTGTTGCGCAGATTAGAAAGACAAAAGAAGCCGGGCTTGCGCATACATTTGTGTCTGACATTCAGGATCTCGACATCCCCATAGCGGAGTTCAACAATAGCGACCCCGACTTCAAGTTCGATGCCGCGTTTAGTAATGCCGCATTGCATTGGTGTAAACGCAATCCGGCTGGTGTGCTGGAGAGCGTCAAGAGGATTCTCAAACCCGGTGGACGTTTTGTTGCGGAGATGGGAGGCGCGATGAATTGCATCGGTACGACTAACCAAGTTTGTTGCACTTGCTCTCTGATACCTCTTATTTCACAGGCGTCAGAAGCGCTCTGCACAGCGTCCTCAAATCTCGTGGTCATAATCCTTCTCCTTTGGATCCGTGGTTCTTCCCTTCTGTCGAGGATTATACCAAGGTAAGCTGATGTTGATTATGTCTTGCTGGTCCACTGACGTCCGTTAGCTTTTGATCGCGGCTTCGTTCGAGCCCCTACAAATTTCCCTTTCGCCCAGAGCTACCCCGTTGGAAGACGGTTTAAAGGGGTGGTTGGAAGTCTTCGTCAGGAAAAGCATCTTGAAAGATTTTCCCGATAGCGAAGCAACGGAAATCATCAGCGAGGTAGTCGATGTCTGCAGAGTTGATTGTCTGGATAACTCGGGTAACTGGTCCATGATGTACAACCGACTGCGATTTGAAGCTGTCCTGAAGGATAATTGAGCAATAGCCACAGTTGTTTACAAGCCCCTATTTTCACGTCATACGGCTTACTCATCGAGGCCCCACGATCATGCCTTGGCGTAAAACGTGGCCAACCAATGGCCAACTCTTCATTTTATCTAAGTACCTCAACGGTTAGAATAAGTAATTCCAGGACGGAGACTAGACTCATGTCTCGGAATCGACGAAAGGTCGCAAACGGTGATGCCAGAGACCCAATCCCTTCGACCGAATCTGTAGATCCCGGTGTACGTCTGTCCCAAGCCACACCTGCCCTGCTGGACTACTATTCTATCCTCTCCATGGTCATGGGCGGCTGTTGCGTGTAAGTCTCTGCGCGTCCCACCCACCGCTGCAAATATTCACGCCAAACAGAAATGTTTGGGCCTACGAGCAGTTGCTCAATATGAACGCCAGAATCGGTGACGATTTCACTATATCGAGTTCATTTCAAAGTCGGCTGACCTGCACACTTTAGGTTCGGCGCTCACTTTCTCTCAAGTTGTGTTCATTGCCGCCCAAGGCCTGCCTGAATTTTTGGTGTTCCATCCCGGTCATCGATTACCCCGTTTCAAGCCGCGCCAGGTCCCTCTGAAGCATTGGGCTGCTCAAGTGCTTCTGCTGACGACCGGATCCTTGTTGAACAACTGGGCTTTTGCTTATAAAGTTCCTCTGACAGTTCTTATCGTTTTCCGATCCGCTGGTGTGAATCGCTTCTGAAATAATTCTGTCGCGTGGCTAACACGGAATAGGATTGGCTGTGTCGATGTTTTTTGGCTTCTTATTTGCCGGACGGCGGTACACACTAATGCAAGTGGTTAGTTGGAGCAGTTGTGCTCAATATAACTGCTGACCCTCGCTGTTGCCAGGTCTCTGTGCTCTTGGTATCAGCTGGAGTGGCTCTTGCGACCCTGGCCCGACCATCGCCAGCGGCTGCGGCAAAACAGAGTGACCATGTCCAGTCTGCGGAAGACCTGCGCAAATACACCATAGGCGTCGCGATGCTCGTCACATCTTTGCTTCTCTCGGGACTCTACGGACTGCTGCAAGAGCGGACGTATAGAAAGTTCGGTCCCTGTTGGAGAGAAGGGGTGTTTTATACGGTATTCAATCTCGATATTTTTTGATGGGGGAAATGTCTTATATCATTCCCAGCACTTCTTGTCCCTTCCGGTTTTCTTATTTCTGGTCCGCGATGTCCAGCAGGGACTGCGTAGTCTGTCGGAATCGACCAATGACTCCTCAGCAATGGGATCTTGGCTGATTCTCGGGCTGAACTTATGCTCCCAACTCGTCTGCGTCTCGGGCGTGAACAGACTCTCATCAGTGAGTGTCGTCGCATCCTTCTTCGCTCTAGTACTCGATTTTAATTTCATTTGCGTTAAACAGCAGGTATCCTCTGTATCTACGAATCTCGTTCTCACCACTCGAAAGGCCATAAGTCTCTGCTTTAGCGTGTGGTGGTTCGGGAACGAGTGGAACGCAGAGCTAGGGATCGGCGCCGTTATGGTGTTTTGTGGGAGTCTGTTATTTACAGTCAGTGGACCAAAGAAGGTTGACAAGAGAGATTAGATCTTGTCGTGTAGATTAGAACTGTAAATTACATACACTCGAGTTCAAGTAGAGGCTAGATGGAGACTCAAATAAAGTTTTTTGGTGTCGCCGCTCGCCAAATAAGAGCCAAACACACATACTCATGCAATCTTACCAGCTAGCTCATTTTCCGCCACATCTATCCTTTGTGCACGCAGCCTTGTACACGAACGTATCCGACTCCGATCTGCTGCGGAAGCGCCTCATCACAGCGTCGACCGCCGAGGGTCCCGATGGCGAACGCGAACGCGAAGCGCTCAACTTCGCCTTCATCGAAGCGCGGCTCGTCTCTACTCTTCTTTGGACCCGTTGGACGCCGCCCTGACGCTTGGCACAGATCACGAGCGTGACCCACCTGCGCACCGCAGTGTACCAGGCCGTCTTGGCGCACGCTCAAGGCGCCTTGCGCACGAAAACGGTGCATTCCGAGATCATCTGGGCGCTCAACCCGACGAACAACGCGCGTCCTGCTTATTCTTTGCGCTTCGACGCCCGTTTCGAGACTTAACTTTGCCAGATATCGGAGGCGATGCGCCGGTATGGTGTGTCCGATGCGACGACGGCCCTCGTTGTGGTGCGCGTTGCCGGTCCCGAGTCGTCGGCTGAGGGCGTCGAACGCGAGATGGATGCCGTTGTCAAGGGTACAAAGGTGTCGTTCGCAGATTTGCGGGATCTCACTGACTGGACGGCGGTCAAGAAGGTATGTCGCGCCGGTGGTTTTTAGGCTCTCCTCTGAATGAACGCAGTATCACAAACTCGGGGGCGAAGTGGCCGTCCGTGAGGCGAAGGACGACCTCGAGCGTGAGCATGCCGTAGTAGACGGCATTGTTGTAAGTTCCGTCGCAATGAAAAATGTCATGGGATGAGCTGCTTGGCCCTAATTTTGAGACTGTACCTATCAACGTGAAAATATTAATGCCTTTAAGCCAATCCAGAAACTATGTTATGTAGGTGTACATGCGTGTTTATACTGTACGAATGCCTAGAGAGACGACTGTTTCTGTGTAGAGTGTCTTGGTCTCAACAAGTATAAGCCTCATAATTTATTGAGGAATTTTCACAAAATGTCACGGTAATTCTTTGGCGACGAAGACCAACCGTGACCCGCCAGGATGTCTGCGGCGCGAGGGCCACGCCTTGACTGTCGCCTCCCTACACATCCGTCTAGTATGCGTGTTTGAATGCAGAGAGTATGCTAGACATATCCGGTCCTTATGCTAGCGCTTTGCCATTGCCAGGAGGAGTTTTGGGCCTACCGCCATGTTGCGCGGGATTAGCGCTGCTGTAGTCCAGATGGACACTTGAACAGATGGGTGGTTAACTTCCGCTCGTCGGCCTAAAGTCTAAACAAAGCAACTCACTAAGCGCGCGCAACAAGGTCGAGGGCTTCGATCGACGCTTGGATCGTCTCGCCTATGTCGTGTGTGTACGCGAGACTTGTGTGTAAAGGGAGAATCACGTCGACTTCGACGATCAGCTCGTCACCAATGTGGCTGGTATCGGGAATGCACTGAGCTCCGCGAACGAAAGATTGAACGGGGCGAGAGCTCACTAGACTTCGAGGTACGAGACCTCGATCACTGGTTTGAAACGCGATATAAGATAGAGGATGCGGAAGTGGTGGTCGTTGCTCGCAACGCGTCCGGAGAGCTTGACAAAATTCTCCAGTAATGTTTGCATCCATTCGATAATAACTGTGGAATGTGAGCGCTCCGCTGGATTCATGATCATGCGCAGACTGACCCCAAATACTGAGCAGCGCGCCACCCAAAGGATCAAGTTCTCTGATCTTCAAAACTTCGCCGACCCAAGGGACTATTAGGGAAAGACATTGAACATCACATCAACCTTGGCATCCTGCAGTGAATCTATTCAGGCGCGATTCTGAAATTGCGATGGAATACAAACCTGGGCCAACGCTTGTATCCCACTTGACTGAAACTTGGAGCACCAGACCCATATCACGCTCTTGACGACAATCGTCGCGACCATTGTACTTGAAAATATCGTTGTATAGAAGCTTGGCGCAGACAGTGATCCAAAATACGCACGCTTTCCCGAACAACGACACTGTGCCGATTTCGCCGGTTTCTTCGCCAAAGAGTTTTTTGAGGGCTTCGACGAGAACTTGGGAGAATGAGGCGATCATACACACGGAGAAAATGAGGACTCCGAGGGGTTCGAACCGTTTCTTGCCGGTAGGGTATTTAGAGCCACGGTCCTCTCTCTTCGCTGCAAAATCTGCACCCCAGATAATGAGTGTTGAGAGAAAGTCGAGGGCCGAGTCGACAAAGGACGCCAGGAGAGATATGGAGTTTGAAAGCAGCACCGCACCGCCTTTGGACACTAACAGCAAAATATTCACGAGCATATTCACTAATGGACGATATAGGACAGAATGGCGGGGACCTCAATTGTGCGCACCATTCAAGGCAATTTTATCCGCGCGTTCCCGTTTCTTCTCCTTCGACTCGGTATCCGGGAGTAATGGCTGCCGTTCAGCCTCCTCATCATCGGCAATGGGCGACAGGACTGAAGGTCCGTCGAAGATCCGACGATTCGCAAACGTCCCGTATATGTTATCAGGAAGGGTCGACGTTAAAACCGCCTCCACCTCCAGGAAGCTGTCCAGTATCTCATCTAAAGAAGAGAATGAGATAAAAACGCGTATATAGATTCATTCTGACTTTGTTGTTGGTAAAACTCGCGCACACCGCGATTCTTGATCGTCTTGAGCTCGTCTTCGCTCTTGCGGAAGTGTTCAAATTCACTAGGCGAGCACTGAATCATTTCTTGGCTACAGACCCAGACCAGTCAAGGTGGGTAAGACCTGTGACAGATTCGCGTACCCGAGTTCTGAGGCCATGGCAGTAGTGGTTCCAGCCCTGGTGAGCCGCCTTTTGTGTGGTAAGGAGCCACTGATGAGGGGACTATTCAGTGCTGCAGACATTCCGAGGAGTTCACTCGATACTAGTAGCTCTTGATAGGTTGATTACAAGGGCCAGGTAGGCCCAGGATGAGAAGCAGGATAATATTGGGTACGCGAGCGATTTCTGAACGACTGTCTTCTGAGAACCACTTGAGATTATGACTTTTCTATGTTTGTTCTACGTTGAGGCTGAGGCTGAGCGAGCCTCAACGAGCTCAGCCTAGAATGTGTGTCACAATGCGTGACAAGTAACGCAGCCCCTCTTTTAGTCCACGACTCCACCCTTTTGACGTTGTTCCTGGCTCTAAGACGGGAGGTACATACACGCCTCCAGTTTCTATCGGAGAAACAGTCAATGATACCGCGAATCACAGGCACATGGCCAACAACCTTCCAGACGAGATCGTCTCCGAGATTCTTTCCCCCGCACTCAAGGTGTCAGACGACGCGTTTTTCCGATACCTCGAGGAACTCCCCATTCGCTGTATACTCTGAATCAAGTTCTGCTTTCCTCCTCGTCTCCAAAGCATGGCTTCGTGTGGCCACTCCTCTTCTCTATCACGTCGTGGTCCTTCGGTCCAAGGCGCAAGCTGCAGCGCTCGACAGCGCGCTGCGTGATAACAAAGAATTGGGACGATTTATCAAGAAGCTACGCGTTGAAGGCGGATATGGCGGTTCCATGTTCAAAATTATCAAAGCTGCTCCGAACATAACCGACATATTCATCTCACTCAACATTTGGTCAGACGACAATGTCGGAGGCCTCATTCGCGGCCTGCCCTTGATAAACCCCACCCGCGTGGTCCTACATGACACCGAAGGCACTCGCAATAAGAATATTCACCTTCTTCACGACGCTGTCACACAGTGTATCAAGGGATGGAAGAATCTCGTACGTATTCTATCATCGTTAATCTTATTATCGCACTCACTATCCTGTCAATCTAGACTGTGTTTGAAATACCGTATTCGAACAATAACTATTATCATTCAAGAGAGGCCTCGGAAGCGATTGGATCAGCTTTGAAAGAGGCTCCAAACCTCAAGACTGTCATAATTCCAGCTATAACCCGTCACCCGCACCATCCCCCATTACCTTGTTTTAATAGCGCAAAACCCATCAGTGCGGAGCATTCAGTTTAAGAGACGAGTAATTTCAAGATTCCCGACTACTTTTACCGCGGTTACAATGCCCCAGCTCTGGCTGATCCGAGTCTTCGTGGCCTCATTAAAGCCCCGGTCGACATCCCAAACCGACGAGTAATTTTTTTCCGCTCTTTGTTAAAACAGGTGCTCACGCTTATCTTGCAGTTCGATGAACTTTCCATCTGCTTCTCCTTCACCGCAGCCAACCCCACGACCTCTCCAGTTCTCTACTGCCTCAGTAACAGAGGATATTTGGGAAACGCAATTATAAGTTTCGCCGCGGTCTTGACATTTAATAACGACAGAACTCGATCGAAACCTCGACTGGGGATAGTTCTCGTATCGAAGATGTTGCGGTAAGTTGTTCAAAATCGCAACTCCTCCCTCAAGTTCATTGTACACAGAGACTAGCGCTGCCGTATTTTTACGAGGCCATCATCCTCCGAACCCCATGGCAATTTGACGATCTTATGGTCCACTTGAACGCGGATCCGATCCTGTGTTCTCGAGTGCGGACATTGTATTTGTCTACCAACGCGCACATAAACTTGCGGCCCGCACTTCCAAGAATTAGACTCCTTAATTTGATTGGGCAGGCTCCTTTCGGTATGAACATGCAAGGCGTTTAGTGACTTGGGAAAGCATTCTGGCCCCACTCTGGTCAGGTTGGAAGGAATCCAAGTCGCGAAAGGGTCCACGGTACAAATCCGTCTGTATTTCCTCGTTCCACCATCTCCGGTCCCTGTCCATCGGATTCAAGGGCAGCTTCGATATGAAATCTTCGTCGATCCCTGTCGGCGCCCTGGCGAATCTCGAAGAGCTCTCACTTTCAGCTATGGATGGGTCGCTTTTGACCGTTTTGACTGAGATGGAGTGCGTTTCAACCACATCGTTGTATTCATGCTGATTTTTTATGGGCGAAGTTTGGTCGCTCTTCGCCATGTTGCTTTTTCGGTTCACAGTTCGAACATTGTCTCCTTCCTTGCGAAACATGGCAGCAAGATTCGGACGCTGGAAGTCTATTTCATGACTTTGAATGTCACGAATGTTTTCGATCGTTGTCCGGCGATGGTGGACTTGACTGTTTACTGTGGTCCAACTGTCGGTCTTGTTTCTCGACGCAACTTTTCAGGACTGACCGCGTTACTAGCCCCCGAATGGGGCCCACTTAACCTCCAGCGTTGACCATACATCGTTCGAGAGATTAATACTCAAGGCGAATGGGCGGCAGTACGTTTGACCAAAAGCCTTCCGTGTGGCCTCTTTTTGCTCAGATTCCTTCAGGCGCAAGGCGGAACAAAAATGGAAGCCGTTCTTCACATCCTTCAGCGTTGCTACCTTCCCCGCTCTTCGGCAGGTCACTTTCCCTTATATCAGATGGCCGACTAGCGAGTAAGTGTGTTACGTTTTTCGAACTGGGGTTGTTGCTGATGCATCACAGACATGAAATAGGTAAAAGTAATTGGGTCAGAGTGGCGGAGCGGCTTTTGGACCACGGCGTTAAATTGACGGATGAATCGGGTGTCGGTTGGAGGCGCAGGCTGAAGAAGGGACTCCACTGTTACGGTGCGCGCATGTTTTGTAATATGGGATAAGTATACCCCTTCACTGTCGTTTCTTCTTGTGGTCCAATTCCGTCGTTCATTTTATCCAAATACTTTTGCCGTAGTTTTAATCTTTGCATCGAGTTCAAAATTTGTGGCTATACGTTCAACTTTGCATCTGTTAGGGTTGCGGGCTATCGTCCCCCACCTCCCCTTCATTTCGACCTTACCCTACACTTGTTTTCAATGGACCTAGGATCTAACTTCTCGGCCAAGCTGGAGCCCTTCCTGCTGATGGCCAAGTCCCTTAAGGGCGCCGCCGCGGCCAAATTGATCGCAGATGTTACCAGCGCACCAGGCGTCTTTGTTTTTGCCGAGCTGCTCGAGCTCAGCAACATCCAGGAGGTGCTCTATCCTCTCCTTCTCCTATCGTTTGATCTCAAATCTCTACTCGTAAAGCTCAGTAAAAAACGAAACTCATGCAAAGTCCTTTGCGCTGCTCGAGCTGTTTGCGTACAGGACGTACGAGGACTACATGCGTCTGTCTCACCTTGTTTCAACATCCATGTTGCTGGGCTGACAATAGTGCTTCAGAAAACAAGGACGCCTTTCCGCCACTCAACGCCTCTCAAACGACCAAACTCAAGCACCTCTCCATCGTTACCCTCGCCTCCGAGCGCCGCGTGCGTCTCCCTTGTGTTCACCACCAGTCAATCCCTGACATCCCGTCTTACTACATCTAGATCCTCCCATACGGTGGCCTCCTTCGCGCCCTTGACATGCCCACAGTGCGCGACCTCGAAGACCTCACCTATTGACGCCATCTACCTCGACATTCTCCGCGGCAAGCTCGACCAGAAGACACTCGCAGCTTGAGGTCGAGTACACCATGGGGCGCGACCTCCCCCGCGTCTGCCATACCCTTCCTCCTCTCGGCACTGCGGGAGTGGGCTGCGACGACGCGAGCGTGCTGCAAACGCTCGACGAGAAGTTGGCGAGCGTGGCGAAGGCGGGTTCAGACAGGCGCTCACGGGTGGCAACGCATGAGAAGGCGTTGCAAAGCGGCGTTAAAGGAGGCGGCAGATCGGAATGCGAAAGAGAAGGTGGCCGGACGCGGCGGAAGGGCGTTGATGGGGATGGGCGGGAATACGGGCGCGTACTACGGCGACGCGATGGACGTGGACGAGCCTGGTGGTAGCGGAGTGTTGATGGGCGGCATGAGCGCGATGGGGGGGCGCGACGGGCAGGAAAATGTCAAGGGCAAGGGGCGCAAGTGAGTCTTGCGTTCTTTTACACTCTCTTCCCAATTTTTCTTTGCAAGTCGCATATGCTGAATCACATCATCCCGCAGGACCGCACAAGACTTGAAGCCCGTGCGTAAGCGCAATCGGTTCTAAGTTGGCCTCCGCGCATTTAGACGTTACTTGGTGTACGATATTCCCGAAATGAAGATGCATGTTACGGCTAATGGTGAGAGGTTGAACCCGACCTAGGACAACAAGACTTGAAACCTGTGCGTAAGCGCAAGTTCTTCTAAGATGACCTCTTTGCAGATAGATACTACTTGGTACGTCGAGTGACGAGGACTTGAAATTGAGCCATACCCACAGGCATCGTTGTCCAGCTTCTCGCAAAATTTTAAAGTCTGAACTCCACCAACAGCCAGATCTTTGGTCTGATTCATTTTTTGAAAGTTTTACGTTACGATCTCCGGCAACTTCCGTTGAACCAGTTGAACCACACAACAAAACGTCCAAATGACATGATGCTACGAGGAAATTGTCAGTCCGTATTCATTGCGGAAAGTAACCCCTTTTGTCCCGTAACTTGAAGCATTGTGCAGTTTGAAGCTCTGATTTTTCTAGACAACCAATGAGCTGTCTGGAGTCCGTGGCCGTAGTACCGGCGTACTTATTGCTATGGACCAGAAAGGTGATGCCACCGAGGCCTGAGGACGCGGCTTGGGAATTTATCCAAGTAATGGCGCTGAATCAGTCCTCCACCCGTCTCGACCAGTCTAGAGTGTGCTACTGGCCACACGTCCTCTCCCTCTCAAGAATGCACTTGAAAAGACATCATTCTTGCCTGGTGGCCACGGCCGCACGGGTGGCGGTGAAAATCGCTGATACATAGTCAAGTCTCGTTGATCAGCGCAAAAATGGTCAGATTTGCACCGGGTTGAGAGTACCGCTTCTGAAGCAGTAAGATGTCGAACGTCCTGGAGCTAACTATTACGAGGAGAGCGTCGGGCCGAGGCATCGAGTGGGTCTCAATCGATAGGCACGCGTGTTGGATTCTACTAGGCAACCATTTGAACCAATTTTCTTTGGAAAAATGGCCATTGGCAACTTACGTAGGAATCTGTCCCCGGGACCGTGGCATTTCTGCATTTCTGAATACGCTAAGATGTGCTGCACCACACCCAAGTCGACGGACACATCAGTGAGTGCCGTGGCGATAAGTACCATGTTGGAGAGTAGAAATTTGGATCCAGGGGAATGATACACAAATGGCGGTGTCTTGCAGGGACGACGGACTGAAAGAAGTCAGGATTCACACAACTCCACCACAGCCGTGAGAGACAGATTTCGATTTCTACCAGAACCGGTCCAGATACCAAAACCAGTCCAGACGTTCGAGAAAGAATAACTGGCCCGAGGGTACGAAGGCAAGGCTGGCTTCCAGTGCTGGGTGATTCAAGTTCAAGTTCCGACTCGAAAGAACGGTGGAATTTCGGCCATCGCAGTTAACTGGAACAAAGTGTCTAGCTCCTCACGTGTGGGTTATATTGCAAATAATGCGGTAGAAGCCTCTCTTGAACCCGGAAACCTGCGAAGAAGATATGGGCGCGGAAAGTATTAAAAAGGAAACTGATGAAGACAGTGAGTCAGGCACCTGATGTGTTGCGGTAGTCAAAATAAACTACGACAAGTTGACGACCATTCGTGCGGCGGTTTTCGTGTTTGAATAATGTGCATGTTTAGCCACGAGTGAGGTCGCACGGTGTACCATGCAGATGCGTTCAACTAGTCGAACACTATCCGCGGCAGAGCCAGCCGAAAGATCTATCGACCTTGAAGCGCGATCGCACATGGGTTTGGTAAGTCCGCTCGCTAACCAGTAATCTTGTAGCTGTCCAAATTGCCGTTCGACATTGCCGTTCGACAGTCTCGCTAGGTCAGGCTAGGTCCCCCTTGCACTTAATTAGATTACGTTGCTACTGCCATAATCTCTTGAAGATCTTTTTCTTGCAGTTCTGCCAGTGGAAGGGTTGGGACTTGTTAAGGTCCCTACTACAAAGGACACCAGCCCGAGATTGGTTGCAGGATCCATTTCTTTCTGTGGTAAGATTGGGAAGATGATCAGCCCCACCTACGGCATTCCAATGAGTCGATAGGTCTTGAAAAATGAGGTATCAGAGAGGACTCGGAGGCCAGATAATTAAGTGAGTTACAGGAGCCTGAATTGTAGCCCAAGATGGTGGTCGCCATTGAGAATATGAGAGATGATGCGCCCGCCGCGGGGAGAAGCCATGTCAGCGCCAGGGTATACGACAGACGGCGACGATTCGTTGGTATGCAAGCGAGACTTTCAAATTGAAAAGTTACAAAGAGCTATTTCTGTAAAGTCTTGTGTACCTTCCCAAAATGACCTTGATATCGGCCTAACGGAGAGAACGGCAGATACGTGAGAGACCGAGTAAGGGACGGAGAGGCGGAAAACATACGGGGATGAATTCGAAGCACGATGTCTACGTAGTACAGGGTACACCAAGTACACGTACTTCCATTATTGTACTTCCAGCTCAAGTTCCGACTCCATATGGATTTAGTGGCGTGGTTGAAGTGCCGGGAATTATTTAAGGCCCAAAGAGTCGCAGTGAAAGTCGCATAAGTATCCCTTCTATGAACCTGCCAGGAAAGTTGAGACGCAAAGACAGTCACCTGCCGGGCCGGTTTCGCCGAAAATGGACAGTCCCCATTCGGCCACCCTCTTCATTGCAAACTGCCATGGCACACGATGAGGGGCCTCCTTCGACACCATCTCATCCTTCTTCGTCTGCGCCTAGACGATCCGTTAGAAATCGACGCGAAGGTTCGACTTTCTTCTTTTTTTCGGTGCGACCGTCTTTTTTACCGTTCACATTTACTGGTCGCAGGGCATTCCTCATCCCATCGCACAACGACGCCTGATACTAGCTCACACGGTTCCATAACGTCACCTCAGAACCCACCCGTTGCTTCTGGTTCCCGTCGTGTCCCTCGAAATCCGCAGCGTACGCCGGGTAGGTTTTAAACACCCAGGTTTACGTTCACCCAGAATTCCCTACTCATCCCTGATGACAGTCGTTTCCTCGTCCAGGGTAGCTGCCCCACTGTTTACGCAAGAGACGCCAACTTCGCGTGTACGCCGATTCACGGCCAACCGTGGGCATATCGCGTCGGAATCGCCACCCCCCGTAGAACTTTATACTCCACACCAGCAACTGCCCTCGGAGGAGGAAGATAACGAATTTCCCGACAGTATTTTTGATAGCGAGAAGATTACGACGTGTCCGAGCCCCAGCAAGCTCGAAAAACAGCGCAAAAAGCGCGGTATGTTCGCTCAATTTTAAATCGGTTTTTGTCCTGACAACCACAAAGAAAGGAGAAGTAAGGTTGATCCGACTTTTTTTTCGGTATCTGATTGATTCCTGCCAGAACATGGCCCCCGACCCAACCAAGAGATTTTGGAGTTGGACGACAATGACACATTTGTGGTCAAACGTGCCCGTATGTTCATACATACTTCCTCGTTCGTAGCTGACATTTGCTAGGCCGGCCTCGCGCCAAAAATATTCCTATATCAGAGGTCATCGAGCTCTCTTCGGATGATGAGGCTCCTTCATCGCCCACACGGCCCCCGCTGGGGAAACGCAAGCGCCCCACGAACGAAACTCCACTCAGACCACGAAAACGCGTGTGTTTAGGTCCGATCATAGAAGTCGACACATCGAGCGCCGATGAGAGTGCTGCCGGACCTGCGACGCCGCCACCTTTTTCAGACGTAGACGACATCGTGCTGATCAACACGGAGCTCCAAGGTATGGGTGAAATGGCTCTCAACGAGCCTTTCCCGTCTGTACATAATCTCAAGACAGCTGGGTCCGTTCTAGACGTTCCTGATGCGACGGCGTTCGAGCACGATGAGTTTGTCGCACCGATCGAAACAGCAAACCCCCCAGCCGGCCATCCGTGGCTGCGTGTAACCCCTGATACAGACGCGGAGCGTGTTGCGCTTCGGCGAGTCTTTGACGAGGCCTTCGCCCTGGTACAGGCGGAATCGGAGACTACTGCTGCGTCTTCTGATGTCCCGTCGACCAAGCACCGTCTGTCATCTGGTGGAGGGACCACCACACCGACCCTCGCTCCCCTGCGTAGCCCCGACGTCCCTTCATCACCCGTTCCGGCCAGCCCCCCCGCATCTGCCCCACTGGTCTTTGCGCCTGTTCCCTGCTCACCCATGTCAACTTCGCAGCCCGATTCCCCTGCACCGATCACGACCACTGCACCGCCGACGATCTCACCATATCCTGAATCGCAGAGGCAGGAAATCATCGTCGACCCAAGTGCACGCTCACACTCGCGGTCGGGCCCCGCCCAGGACATGCGAGGGGAACCCCGATCCAACTTTCAACTCCCTTTCATTTTCGATGATATATGGAGAGATTCGCTCGAGTGCGCGGGGGGGAATCCTGGGAGATATTTCAACGGAACCGCGCAGCGAGGGCCGCAGGGGCGGACCCTGGCCGGAAGGTCCAAGAGGAGGCAGTCGACACAAGTGCAGACGGGGACGCAGCTATGGTGGAAGCGGACGTGGATTTAGAAGCGGCAAGTGTATCTGCGGAGGCGGGAACGGAGAGGGTCGAAAGTCACGCCATTCCCCCGCCGCGTCCCACGGAAGACAAGCCGCTCGAACCAGTGCCGAACCCGAACCCAACCCCCCGCGAATTCGGACTCGGGTACACCCCGCCGCTGTCACCCACGAGTGATTCCCCGCTCGGCGCGACGCCACCTGTCCTGTACGCGGAGCCTTCGCGCGCAGTCCTCCTCCCCTCATCGACGATCTCCAAACCGGCTGGATTGGAGATGGACGACGACGATGAGGATTTGAATTCCGCCGACCTCGTGTATCCATCATAGCAGATTTCTTCAATCCCATTTCTTCCGCTTTGTCTGCATTTGCTGTGTTTTCCTTCCGTCTGTGCAAACCGTTTGCTCTACCTAGATTGTATCTATACCAGAATTCGAAAATGTATACTCCTTGTGTTGGTCTGAATCGGTTACTCTGGCTGTCAGAGAACTAATTGGATCTATTGGCTTTTACAGTACATTATATTACTTCAGGTTAATCTACGCGGTCCGTGATTGTGAGTTAATAGAATTACGTTCTAGTCGTCAACCTCTAAAGAAAGGGTGAGCCTGTCGAAGCAAAGTCGTCCCACGGCTGCGGCATCGAGTGGGATAGAGTTGCCTACGAGGTCGTGAGCTCTAGTAATAAGAAAGCACGCCAAGTCTAACCTTGGAAGCCTTCGGGGTATGCATTGACGGGCGTGTTGGGACTCGTGAAGGCTCTATTGAATCGAGGGATCAGGGAAGGGTTCACAAGAACTGCGAAGAATGACTGACGACGCGCCCCAGAAGCCATAGTGAGTGATGCCAAGCGAGCGCGCGGTATACTCGTAATCGTGCGCGAAACCGCCTGGATAGAAGAATTCCATGACAGTCGTACGCGGGGTGGGGTGCATCCAGATGAGATTCGTGAGACCATTGCCGTGGAC